>WBZZ01004294.1:122500-170000 GCA_019918135.1 Paulinella micropora | reverse complement strand
ATTCCCGTCCAGAGAGCACAGACAACAATAACGACGACAACAACAAGAGCAGCAGCGTGGTGGCTGAGTTTGGCTGGCTGCCGTTGCTGCAAGATGGGTCGACTGGCTGGGCGCAGGCGGGCACGGTGGTGGTGCCGCAGCACCCCCTGGCCAAGGCCAAGGAGCTGGCCTTCGGCACCCTGGCCGGCTTTGCATCCAGCTGCCAGCACATGAACTCCCCATCCGACCGCGGCACCACCGCCTCCACCCACTCGTCCTACGATGTGGCGTACTGGCTGGACACGGCGTCGGGCAGCAGCGGCAGCCCAGTGCTGTCGGCGCGGACGCTGCAGGTGCTGGCCCTGCACCACTGCGGCTCCATCTGTCCCGCCCTGGGCGTGCCCATGCACCTCGTCTGGCCACAGATCAGGTAGTAGCTCACAGCGCAGCCCGCTCAACTCCCGCTTCTGTGCCACACGCTTCAGCAAGGGAGATCCATGGCAGGGGCGATAGATGCCAAGAATAAACCTCACGAAAGAAAAAAGAAAGAAGGAAAGAAAGAATAAACAGGAACTAACTGGCCGTAATGTTCGGCATGGCAGGTTCGTGATGGAGCAAGCTTGTACGCTGGATGCGGATTGCCTGCCCGCCGGCCCCGCCGACAGCTGTCTGCGCGCCGTCTGCCGCCAAGGGCTCTGCTCGTATCAGCCGGACTGCGATGACGCGGACCCCTGCACGGAGGACGTCTGCGTGGCGGCCAAGCACTGCTGGCACTGGCCGCTGCCGGACTGTGCCGGCCCTGCCTCGCCCGTTGTTTCCCGCGCCACCCGCAACGCAACCGAAAGCTATCCAGTCTTGCGCGCGTTTCGCAACAAGAGGTACGCCAAGACCAAGCTGTCTGTGCTGCCAGGAGCTGGCGGCCAACTCCTGCAAGACCAACGGTACAGCATCCCCGCCCGCGCCTTGCCCGTGTGTGGTGACGGAAGCTGCAACGGCTACGAGTCCTGCAGGACGTGCGCCAAGGACTGCCCATCGGATGCGGCCGCCATGCCCGTGTCAGATGATACGCCCCTCTGTGGGGACGGCGTTTGCCAGCTGCCGCACGAAACCTGCCTGTCCTGTGCCAAGGACTGTGCTGCGTCTGTAGACAGCACGGGCGCAGGCTCTTTCTGTTGTGGGTATGGGCTGGGCTTTCTAAGCTGTCTGGACCCGCGCTGCAAGGCCGGGCAGTGGCAGTGCACTGCGCTGCTCCGCGCAGACGCTGCCGTCCCCTTCCACTCCAACCAGGAGCAGGATGTGTTCTGCTGTGGGGATGGTATCTGTGCACGGCCCATGGAGTCGTGCGGCAACTGTCCCATCGACTGCGCAGAGCCTGAGAAGTGTTGGGATGGGCTGGACAATGACTGCAACGGCTTGGTGGACGTGTGCGATGGGGATCCGGCGTGTCCCCCTGCGGCGGAGAGGGAGTTTCGCTGCCACGATTTGCTCGATGACGATTGCGACGGGCTCTTGGACTGCGAGGACCCGGACTGTGCCTTCCAGTGGCCTTGCCAGTGCAAGCCTCAGGGCGCAGCCTGCCAGCTAGACGGACAGTGCTGCAACCAGCAATGTCGACACTTCCGCTGCAGATAGCAGACGCCGACGCCTTGTCGCTCGCCGACCGTCCAACAGCTGCACAAGTCGAAAGTACTTCACAGGCACGAAAATACACGAAAAATACAGGTACCGACACAGAGTGATACACAGCGTTATATGCAGACACACACAGACACAGAAACAGACACAGAGACACAGACACAGACACAGACGCAGACACACACACACACACAAACACACACACACACACACACACACGCGTAGGCACATTGACACAGGCATACCTAAACACGAACACGGACGCACATACGCGCGCGCTAATCAGAAATTACATGTTCACGCTATTTGTAGGAATGAAGTGTCATTTTCTCATATCAGCAAGCACATACAGGATGCAAGAATACACAAACCACTCTCCGTCTTACCTCCCATTTTGCAACACACCGCTTGATTCTGCATCTTCTCTTGCAGGTGTCAGTGGTCGATTCCAAAAAAGGCAGGCGGCCTGGCGGGCACTGATATTAATGGCTGTCGTTCCAAGCTTACTATCTCTAAGCATAAGGCTTCAGTCTCTGACTTTGCTGCGCCTCAACTTTTCGAGTCATCAATCAATCTCCTAGATTCCGGATCCGACAACTTTCGATTCTGTTTGAAGTGTGTACCGTTCACTGTATCAAATTCAACCTGAACTCACGTTCGCAGCCTCACACCGAGCTCGCTGCACTTCGTCTCAGAGAAAATAAATTTTCAATAAACTTAGTTCGAATTACATAATTACTTGATTTAAGCTTTAAACCACACTCTGGCTTGGTCTTATATTAAAAGTATTTTATTATAGTAAAATTTTATCATAAGTTATGTTAAAAGTGTGAAGTTGCGTAAAAAGTGTTGGGACTAATAATTACAGTATTAATATTAATAATTAGTTAACCTGCCGTATCAGAGTAACGGTGTCGTTAGAGCCATTACTTAGATCCGGCAAGTCATGTTACTCTGCGCTTTGCGCGCTTTCTGTTTTCAATTGAAGTTCTGTTACTGCAAACCGTGTTTGGTGAGAGTTCCAGATTAATATATTCGTTTAATATATTGGTCTAACAGGTTATCGAGCCTTGTAGTGCGAACTCCGTGTAAACGACTAAGTGTATTGATTATTATCATCTGATCGGTGATACAGCTAAGTTCAGTCAAAATACGAAAGTCAACCTGAATGAGTTATACTTACTGTTTCACTAATCGATTTTATCGAGATGCCAATTGGCGGCAAGGAAGCAGAGGCGTTGAGCTCGTTGGTAGGATAACTACGCTTTTACTTTTAGTAATTGCTTTGTGAATGGGAAGTAATTTATTAGTATAGTAGAATGACCGTATAGTTCTAGTCAATTATTGTAACGGACGTAACTGTTCATATTTGCATTCAGGATTGGGTCGGACACTAACCATTTAGTAATAATTACAGTCGTGCGGACTTTATTTCAGTTTCATTATTACCTTTGAGTTTGTCAGTTCTGCTATCTACGTGCGGATTAAACATGTCGATTGGTATCGTGGCTTCTAACGGAGTCTCTCAGCAAACCGGCATGTAAGGTATTAGGTCCGTGAGTGACCTGGTATTTACCTAATCAACGGTTATGAGCCGCTGGGATAGTAAATTTCAGCACAATGCACTTAGCACGAGACAGTTGCTGTCTCACACTCCTGTGTTTAGCGGAAACAAGAAAGATTTGCAAAGTTGTTACTATCAGATAGAGGAATATGCTTATGGTATTAGCACAACTCTGGGAGACATGTTTCATGATGCTTTTAAAGACCATAAGGCAGCGAAGACCAAATATGGTTACGACAGAGACAGGATGAGAAAGGCAGAGGAAATGGATGAGCCGAGAGAACCACACGAGGTGGACACACCGGAGGGATCAGATGAAGAAGATGAAACACAACCACGACAACCGAGACAGAGAGGAAGTCAGACAGCACAAGAAGGGAAGGTAGCGGTAGAGAAACCAGACAACTCAGGCTGGAAAGATCTATCGAAGGAAGAAAAGAAGGCTTGGGAAGAGAGAGCGAAAAGAAGGAAGAAAAGGGCGATGACAAGAAGCAACAAAGACGTTTACATACTGAGAAAGAAGAAGTATAAAGACGAGCAACGATATCTGCATCGTTGCAGAATGTTTCAACTTCTCGTTACAACTGCATTCTCGGAAACCAAAGTGGTTCAATTCCTTCGCAGTAAAAAGGCACATTGCCCGTTTGAAAAGTCGGCAACGTAAAAGAAAAATACGGTAATATAAGCGGTGCGGCGAGATATGTTGAGGAGAAAGCCTTTAAAGATCAGAGACCGAGACCGACAGAAGATATGGAAGAATATCTGACCCAACATCAACTCCAGAAACAGTGGCTTGACGCCTTGCGAGGAGCAGATTTTGGGGCAGATGAGGCAGTGAACGGACTGTTAGAGAAGCTAGCTGAACACGAAGCTTATGGAACAACATTTTTCAATGACTACTACAGACTAGCGGCAGCAAACAGACCATCACACGATGAAATAATAGAGTCGGCAAAGGAAATTTACGTGCTGTGGGATGCGAAGCAAAAGAGATTGAGAAAGGAGCGTAAGAAGGAGAGGGAGGGAAAGAGAGAGGGTAAGGGAGCGAATCTACTGTTTGGAGAGGGAGAGGGAGGAGAGAAAGGAGAAAAGAGAGAGAAGCACAAGAAATGGACTAAGAGCGGGAAGGGCAAGGGCAACAAGAATTGGAGTGATAGTTCAGAGCAGGAGTGGTGGCTGACAGCGACATGCTATAACTGCTATCAGACTGGACACACTAAGCGTTTTTGCCCCAAACAAAAGTCAAGCCCCAAACGAATTAGTCCAAAGTCAGCTCACTCTGACTCCTCAAAGGGGAAGCAAATAGACAAGAGTGACAAATTTCGAAAGAAAGGAGCCAAAGCAGTTACTCTTCTGAGGGGAGAAGTAGGAGAGGAGTGTGAGGAGGAAGGAGGAGATAAGTCTGAGGGGGAGGACAGCTCAGAAGAAGAAGAGTATGGGCTAGTCATAATGGAGGGTAGCGAAGAAGCAATGGAGGGAAACATAGAAAGTGGGAAAGCATTATTGCTCGTGAAGCAGAGCAAGAGGGCGAGGAGGATAGTGAGCCTCCAAAGGAGCAAAGTGAGAACAAACCCTTAGATCAACCCACAAGAGCCCGTGGGGGGGGGGGGGGGGGGAACTGTCGAGTGCTCCGTTGGCTCGAAACACACTCCGAGACAGACCCCACAACCCTCCATACCGCACTCTCACTAGTGCTCAACACCCCAACACCTCTACAACAACTACTCCTGCCCTCACAACCTCACAAGACACACAACGTGTGCAACCCTCACCATTGCAACCAAAACCCTCGCAAATGAAAGAGAAAGAGAAACGGAAAGCAAGTGAGAAACCGACACCCACACACCCTCAGAACTCTAGACAGACAAAGAACGAAACACCACAACCCACTACATCCACTCCTAAGAGCCACACCACAGGCCCACTAACCACTCGCTGTACTGGGCTGAACTGGAAGGGAGAACAGTGTGGAGTTAGGTTTGGACAGGGGGGTAGTTGGGGCCAGGCAGGCGAGGCAGCAAAGAGGCTAGTGCATGCAGATTTGTGCGGTTATCATGCCCGTCAAGACCCACTATTTCTAGCTATTGACCTAGCACAAGACCCTTCACGTCGCCCACGTCCTTCCCGCGATTATCCTTCAGAGAGTGAGATGATGAGCATACTGAGAGAGAGGGAGGGAAAGGGGGCGAGTGCACAGCAAATCTCGCAAAAAGATACGGCAAAGCCCGTGAAGAAAAACTCGCTAAGTCCCGCAAATATCGGAGAAAAATACAAAGAAAGTGTCGAAAAACCCGGTAAGAAAGGAGTTAGTACAGATTCACGGAATGATGCTGTAATGCCAGGAAAAGTGGCACGGACCGGCGGACCAGAGCTGGAGGAGAGACTGCTTGCATGGAGACTGTGGAGCGTATAGAAGGGACGAGAGAAGGGAAGTCTTGGCCCCCATCGCTACTACCACAAGGTCCGTCTCCTTTGGATAGAGTAAGAGACAGTGTAGAGCCACCGGCAGAGCAGAGAAGTGACACACACACACACACGAAACACCTGTGGGGAAGAGCAGTAAAAGAGACACAGGACACGGAAAGGTAATAAGCTTTGAAGACTTTAAGAGAATAAGTGAAAGTGAACAGCTGAATAACCTGTGTATTTTGGACGATGAAACGGAAGATGTCGTGATGATGACGAAGAAGGAAGGAGAGAGAGTAGCCGAGGCAGATAGACTGTTGACAGATGTGTTTTGGGCTGTAAACGAGGTATTTCTAAAGCATGTAGCAGGCACACCACTAACCACAAGAGAGACAGTCATAGAGAAACGAGCACCTAAGAATACTCAAAGTGCGAAAGCTGAGGAAAGAGCTAAGTGGGAGTGTGAGTATAGACATAGCGAAGGACATCCAAGACCTGAGAAGACTAAAATAGCTAGGTTGCTATATGCACTGACGAAGGGAGCAGAACCGATAGTAGTGAAAGAGGGTTTGTGTTACACCCGGACGGCAAAGAGAACGAGTTTTACTCAGAACTGTTAGCAATAATAGACTATGGGATACTCGACTTAGCTAAGAATCACGGCAATTAATTTGCTCTCTTTATAGTGCGAACGATGCCCCACCTTATGAAGATATGGCATGAGGTAGAAGCGAGAGGGGTTACATTGAACGCATATTTGCGTAAGTTACACTCAGGAGATACACACAAGTTCTTCAGCCCAGAACAGGCAGCATTGAGGAAGAAAGAGTTTGACAGGAAGAGACGGGAGATAGACGGACACTCAGACATAGAGGAGGATGACGAGTTTGATCTGGAAAACCTAGAACACTCAATAACCTCTGAGGAGATGAGGTCAGGAATTTCCATAAGTTACAGATCATACCGCGAAGCGCGAGAAGAGCTTGACTGGATGTATGAGGAGAGATTCGAGAGAGAAAGGAAGGACAGAGTCCAGAAGAAAGAGAATGAGGAGGAAGAGGAGCAAGACCACAATATCATGGTAGACGATAGCGAGACGGTAGGACGCAAGAAAAAGATGATAGTGCAAGACAGCGGATCGTCAAGGGATATAGCATGTACACCACACATCTTACACAACGTCCGAGAGATTGAACCCGTTAGCTTAGTCACCGGAAACGGAGAGAGTGTAGTGCGAAACATGGGGGAAGCGCGGTTGACAAGAATAGATGGATCGGGAAAGCCATTTTTGGTAAAGAAAGATATGTTGTTAGACAACAGGGTGCCAGTCAACATTATGTCTACTGGAAACATGGACCACAATCACCACAGATCTATCATTCACCAGAATGTGCAACTACTAATCCTAAAACACACCATAAGGATTAAAGAGAGTGACGTGATCGTGAGGGGGAGACTTACGCCTGGCATGCTCTATCGCTGGGACAATGAAAAGGACAAACCCCTCAACATAAACGAACGTTACAACCCCAAAGTGAAAGAGAGGAAGAAGAAAACGGGGTAGACGGGGCGGGAACTCCCAAAAAGAGAGAGAGTGAGAGCAAGCAAGCGAGAGTAAGTGAGAACGAAGAAACCAGAGGCAGCGTTTTATATGCTATGTATCCTGAGAAAGGTAAGAAGGGTAAACCGATTGACATTTACGTCATACATCAGTGTAGTGGTCATAAAGCATTACTAAAGACCTATGCATTAGGCAAGGCAATGGGTAGAAAAGTGACAGGAAGCGAGGATAGAGTTAGATTTTGCGAAGCCTGTATGATGGGGAAAGCTAAAGTGTTACCCCGATTTAAGGGTAATAGAATTAGGAGAGCGAGTTACCCTTGTGAGATTTTACATGTAGATACTTCCGGACCTTGGGCGGTCATGTCAATTCACGGTAAGGACTATAAATTTTGCGTTACAGACGATTACTCGGGGTACATCAAAGATTATTATTTACGTTACAAGAACGAATTTGTAGACTGTTTGAAGCAAGCGTTAGCGTGGTTTGAGAGGCAGACAGGGAAGAAAGCCAGACAGATCACTTGCGACAATGAGTTCGATGTCCCAACTGAAATTATAGAGTGGTGGAAACCCCTACAATTCATTTGGAAGACTAGTGCTCCAGGTGATAAAGATGTCAACCCCATAGCTGAGAAGGTCAACGACATCACAGCCGGACCAGCCCGGGCCATGCGATATGAGGCTAACTTGCCACCCCAGTTTTGGGCGGAAATGGAACACACAGCCACAACCTTGCACAACATTCTACCAGCCACGACAGGACCCAGGAAAGGAACCTCACCCTTTGAGCAATGTCTAGGCTACAAGCCAGCTATCCGACAACTTAAGCCTGTAGGATGTGTAGGTGTAATGCACATAGGAAAGCAGGTAGGCAAAGGCAACAACAGGGGAAAACGCGTGATGTTACTTGGATACGACGTATTTAAGGAGCTATACCGAGTTTGGGATGGGCGTAAGGTCATCACAAATGTGCGTAATGTACGCTTTAACCCTAATGTAGTTGGTAAGGATGCTCACCCACCCAGAGAAGTTAGATGGGACGACGAGGAATCTGAGGGGGAGAGTAGTGACACCGTACAGCTAGAACAGCCGTTAGATAAACCCGAACTTAAAGATGAGGGGGAGTTAGACAAACGTGAGGAGTTACAGGAAGAAAAAGACATTCACCGTCCAGATTCCGGTCTCCCATCAGAGTCGAAGGTAGAACTAGCTGACGACAAGGATGATGGGGTAACACCCGTCACATCGTTAGAGGCGCAAAGCCCCGAAGCAGACAACCCTAGTAGGAGGTACGTAGAGGGAGACGCGCCCACTAAGGGCCTCACTTGGGAGCAAAGTGACAAAATCACATCAGGTAACATAGTGAGAGGGAAACGAGAAGCAAAGGTTAGGACACCAGTTACACAACTACCTCCAGAAAAGAAGGCAGCAGTAAAAGCAGCTACATTGACAGGAGAGAGAGTTAGTGTGCCGGGAGTAGCTTTCGGAGAAGAATGGGCAAAGGAAGAATATGGAGACAACTGGCAATCAGTTAAGAAAGAAGGAAAAGTCTTAGAACCATGCGAGAAGGGAGAGTTAAAGTCCGTAAGATGCCTACGCCCAGTCACTTCGTAGTCTTTGACGACAGTCAAGTAGAAAAGATGTTAGATAGCGAAATTAGAAAGTATCAAATAGATAGGATAAGACCCGTCGGAGAACTAGAGCATCCCGAGATGTCCGCAGAAAGTATCGCAGAGGATCAAACCACTGCGTTACTGTACCTGACATTGAAGGTACCAAAGGCAATCGTTGATGAGGTATTAACTGCGAAAGAGTTGAAAACCGGAATGGATAAAGAGATCGAAACTCTAAAGTCTTTTAACACTTACACATGGGTAAGCCCTAAGGAAGAGAAAAAGGAGTAAAAGTAGTGAGGCTAACGTGGGTACATAAAGTCATACTAGACGAAAAAGAACACAAGTTCATTAAGTCAAGGTTAGCTTTACTGGGAGATATGCTAGAGCCAGGAGTTAGCTATAATCCAGATCAATTGTTCGTACCCTGCGCCGCGCATCGCTCATTACTCTTTTTGTCTAAGCGTGCAGCATGGCATGGACATAAGCTATACGGCATAGACTTCAAAAATGCTTATCTAAATGCACGAAGTCCTGTTTATGCTTATGCACCCGATGGGATAGACAGTGAAGAGCATGAAGGCATGATATGGAGAGTAGATGGAGCTCTGTATGGCGCGCCGCAAGCTGCTAGGAGATGGTATGAAATCTTAGCCCCTAAGTTAGAGGAATTAGGATTCAGGTTACTAGACTCTGATTTATGTATGTTCGTTGAAAAAGATAAGCCGATAAGAGATGCTATCATTGGTATTTTCCATGTAGATGATCTTATTTTCTCAGCCCCTAACGAACAAGCGTATGACCGTTTCGCTAGTAAAGTAGAAGAGTTTTATCCTCTTTAGCGTTTGGGAGTGGCTAAGGAGTTTAAAGGGATAGAGATAGTTCAGGAAGGAGGACGCATTTTATTACATTAGAATAAGTATCAGAAACAGATAGAATGTAGGATATGCCGATGTCAGACCAATTAGTACTCCTAGTGCAGAACATGAGCCCGAACCCATGGCAGAGACAAGCGCACTTAGAAAGCATTCAATTCCTAGTCTGGTAGGTAAACTTTTGTTTCTAATTAAGATGACACGTCCAGATGCAGATCAAGCACTGAATGCAGCTAGCGTGATGCAAACAGTAAATCCAGGACTTGCCTATGCTTTACTAGGTAGGATCTTCAGATATCTGAATGGTTCGTATCGCGGTATTGCAAGAAGGAAGGACGTACCCCAAGATTACTTTGTGCGCATAAGGTCTGTAAGAAAACCGGAAAGTCATGTACAGGTTATGTAGTGCTTTGGGGTGGAGACCCGGTAGCTTGGTTATCGAAACGACAGACTAGAATTGCACTAAGTTCTAATGATGCGGAAATTTTCGCAGCAGCAGAGTGCATACGGGAAGGATTGGCTATCAGACACATCACGGAAGAGTTAGGTATAGCACAGAAAGGGCCGATAGAGCTTTATGAAGATAATGCATAGACTATCTTAGCAGCAGAGAGGGGAATGTCAGGACCACGTACTAAACACTTAACCTTAGAACTGCATTTCATTCATCATGCACAGAGAGACAATGAGATTAAGTTTGTAAAGGTATGAACTAAGAAAAAAATTGCAGACATAATAACCAAACATGTTCCTAAAGATCAATTCGAATATCTCGTTAGTAAATTTATGGTAACACTTGATCCATAGTTTTACATCTCCAGTCTGCTAATTCATGCAAATTTACGCAAAGCCAACTGAGTCATGTTGTTCTTTTGTGAGTTTTCTCTCTATGAAGTGTGCAGGAAGTATTTTGCGCAGGTAGTTGAGCGGCATCTTTTGGCGTTGTTCCCGTCGAAGTGTAAGTCGAGTGTGAATTTGAAGCGCGTGGATCGATCGGACCACCATTGGTCACAATTGCAACGAGAGCGGGAAAGGAACTTGAGCGATCGGAGCCGACTGTACATCGAGTAGTTGTATTATGGCGGAATGGCATTACTTACTAATTATATGTGACTCAGCGAGTCAGTAATGTAATTTAGTTACGTACGAGTATGATCAACTTGGAGGACCTATGAGGAACCCTTAATCGACTTGATCGAAATGTCAACAAGACAACGAGGCGGCAATGGCGGCTTACAGTGTTGGTAATTTACGAGTTTTGTGACAGAACGCCATTTCATTGCTAATCGGAATGGAGGCCATTATCGCATTTGTATTAGTTATTAATCGTAGACGTATTGATTGGTAATTTACAATATCGACATAGAACTAAGGGGGAGCGTTGGTAGGATAACTACGTTTTTACTTTTAGTAACTGCTTTGTGACTGGGAAGTAATTCATTCGTATAGTAGAATGACCGTATAGTTCTAGTCAATTATTGTAACGGACGTAACGGTCCATATTGGCATTCAGGATTGGACACTAACCATTGAGTAATAATTACAGTCGTGCGGACTTTATTTCAGTTTCATTATTACCTTTGAGTTTGTCAATTCTGCTATCTACGTGCGGATTAAAAGTGTCTAGTGGTATCGTGGCTTCTAACGGAGTCTCTCAGCAAACCTGCGTGTAAGGTATTAGGTCCGTGAGTGACCGGGTATTTACCTAGTCAACGGAGCTAACTGGGATGGCGATCAGTTTTGAGATTTAACAATCATTTCAACTTTACAACTTGAAATGATGGCAATTTATCGCAATGCAATAGGTATTAATTATAGACTCGGAGGTACTATGATTAACTATTTGCATATCGACATAGAACCAAGGGGGAGCGTTGGTAGGTTAACTACGTTTACTATTAGTAATTACTTTGTGAATGGGAAGTAATTTATTCGTATAGTCGAATGACAGTGTAGTTCTAGTTAATAAGAGTAACTGACGTAACGGTCTATATAAATTTGGTATTCAGGCTTGGACAATAACTAGTATGTAATAATTACAGTCGTGCAGACTTTATTTCAGTTTCGTTATTACCTTTGAGTTTGTCAGTTCTGCTATCCACTTGCGGATTAAAAGTGTCGATTGGCATCTTGGCTTCTAACGGGGTCTCTCGGTGAGCAAACCGGAGTGTAACTTGAGGTATTAGGTCCGTGAGTGACCGGGTAATTACCTAATCAACGCGGAGAGCGTGAGGGCCCGGGTAAGCAGTCACAATATGTTTTGAGTTTGAGTTTTCATAAGTTTCACAAAATAGACTTATAGGTCGTAATATAGTTGGACTCCTGCAGTAACTTTCACTAATTTACTTTTCTCCAGGGGGAGTGTCAATGAACAATTTTATTAATAATAGTACTTAGTCATACCGGCCCACCCCAAGGACAATTACCTATTTTACCTATATCACTCTATGTGTAACGGTGAATTCAAAGGGGGTTGGGGCACTTAGTGACGTGTCAGTAATTATTCACATCTCTCAGTAAAGTAAAGTGCGAACCCTCTCGTCTAGTGGGTTATGGGCCTTGGCAGCGCTTAACTCTGGAGCGCTGCAAGCAAGAGAAGATAAGTACCCTTTTTCTGCAGGTATTTTCAAGAAAATACCAGCAAAAGAAGGGTTATTCAGTCCAAATCGCCATTTTTTAACAACTAACGAAATCAAAGAGAAATCAAGAAAGGAAGCGAAAAGGAAATACCTTTAGTAGTAGTCATCACCCACCTTCATTAAACAAACCTACCATCACACATACTGTATGAGGTAGGGTTTTTAAAGTCTCCCACGACTGTATATTTTTTTGGTATTTTAGATATTTCAGATATTGCCCGCAAAGGGGACTAGATATTGTTGATATTGCCCGCAAAGGGGACTAGATATTGTTTATATTGCCCGCAAAGGGGACTAGATATTGCCCGCAAAGGGGACTGTATATAAAATCAGTTATCTTGCGACCTCACCGATAAACTCTGTTCATATTTGAACTACCCTCATTTAAGTCATTTATTTGTTTAACCATGAAACAAGCTTTCGTAAAGGTACCACCCTTCTCAATGAGTGCTTCAATTTTTTCAATCTCTTCGCTTTCAATCAATCCTTTATTCTGCCTCTTCCAATGCTTCATCAATCTTCTTTCACCTTCAATACTTCTCAATCTCTTCTTTCTTCTTCTATCTTCAATCAGGTCTTCTTCAATCTTGTCTCGGTCTTTCTTCTTCTTAATCAAAATTTCGTCAATCGCTCCAAGTCGTTCTTTCTTCTTCTCCAATTCATTCTTCATCTCCTCAATGAGGTCTTCATCTTTCTCAATCTCCTTCATCGCTTTTATCTTCATTTCAGTCAGTTTCTTCGTCGTAAATCTACTATCTTCAAATTGTTCAATCCATTCTTCCTTACCTTTTACAAAATCTGGTATAAGGTTAATAGACATAATATGAGGGTTTGGTTGTTTATAGAGTGAGGTCCCAAAAAAAGCAAGGGAACAGGGGAACGAAAAAAAAGGCAAAAACCAACCCCCAGAAAATCGTGGGGTTTGGGAAGAAAAATAAAAAAACGCCAATTTCGCCCGCAATTTACGATGAAAATTATTGCGATGACCATTTCGGCCCGAATGTTCCCTAAATAACAACAGGAAATTGCAAAAAAAAACTGACAACCTAAACCAAAATCAACCTCGTGTTCTCGTCACTCTTTCAGAATTCGGCAAGTCAAGAAGTGACGATGGACGATTTAGCAGATATTTTTGCGGTCGCCAAATTGACAACCCAACCCAAGCCAACCCAGCTCCTGCCGACCCCGCCCCCGTCCAGCCTAACCCCGCCCCAGTCCAGCCTGACCCCGCCCCCGTCCAGCCTGACCCCGCCCCTGTCCAGCCCCGCCCCCGTCCAGCCCGTCCCCGCTGACCCCGCCCCTGACCCACTTGAAGATGACATTCCAGTGGGGTAGAGAAAATTTGAAGATGTTCAGGATTTAATCGTTCCAAGAGCTGATGTTAAGCTTGTTGGGGTTCCAAAAGAATTTCTTCAAGCCGACAAGAAGGTGAGAATATGGGGTAGGAAGCCAGTGAATATGGAAGATGAGGAAGATTACTTTTTTGCTAATATTGAAAGAAATATGTTGATAGAGAGACCAAAACACGAATTTCATTTTCTCGTCTCTGTCCGCAAGCCTGATGAGTTAATTATCTTTAATTCAATCACCGATCAACCGAGTGTTGAAAGCTCGCACGAACCAAATTAACTGGATCCTCCTGATCAGTCGTTTTATTTAATTAAATCAAAATCTACAAATCTAGTATTACTTTTGCTTTTCTTTCTCTCTTGCTCGTTCTTATGTTCTCTGGTTGTATGTCTTCCCGGTTTAATAATTCTTTTGTTTTCTTTTCTTTCGTTAAATCTTTGACTTGCTCATTAATTTGTTTTTCTTAATCAACCTGACGGTCAAATTTAATCTTTAATCATTCACGAGGACTTACTAGCTCGTCCGAATTCAATATTAATTTGAAGCCCTTTCTTCCAACGACGGTGAAAATCTGCTTACTGTATTGTGACGGCCTCCTTTTGAAAATAAATTTCTCTTTAACTCACGGCGGGACTTTATCTCCTTTTTGAAATTCATCAATTAAATGATCGCGGTTAATCCGTTGTTTATTTTTATTTACTCCCTTAAAAACATCTATCGGCTTAGCTTGAATTGTTCTATTAAATCGGGTATTATAAGCATCCACCATATCATCAATATAAGTAAGCCAGTCAAAGTTTCCGTTAGTTTCAAATAGTATGTCAAGCCACCTTCTTATAGTCCGTATAACACGGTCAACAATAGCAAGGGCTCGGTGGTCGCCCACTTCAACCGTCCGATGCTCAATATTGTTCTCCCTAAAATAATCCTTAACCGCTCCTTTATATTCACTTCCGCTATCGGTCGTAATTGATTCGGGTTTATATGGTATTGATTTCAAAGCTAAATAAACTTCTTTCACTGTTTTATTTTTTAGTGGTTTAATAATTAAAAATCTGCTGTGAGTGTCTATCCAAAACAATATCCAAGCATAGTTTTTATTTCCTTTCTTGTCTTTTAGTTTTGACATATCCGCCAAATCTACAAATACTTGTTTCAGCGGTTTATCAGACCATATCGTATTCCATTTATCTGTTGGTAATCTTTTTTGGTGATGTATTTCAAGTGCTTGCAGTTCCTTTCTTTCATCCTCGTCTTCCCCTCCAGTTTCAGTATTTTGTGTATTTCCTGTATGTTTGTAATCCATTCGTCCTATATTAATAATAATATAATTCTTCAAACAGCGGATCCGTATAATCTGATTTTCCACAACTTCCAAATGTTTTGTATTCAAGATAGTTAATGAAAGCATCATCAACAACTGGGTCAGATTTTGGGTATTGGCATAAAGTACATCTCCTTGCTATATTATTATGAATACAGTATTGAATAAATTTAAAGTCTTTTCGTTTTCGGATATTAACTCTACACGGCAGACATATACGGTAAGTTCGCCTACCATCATAAAATAATGACATCGGCTTTTCACGGCGACAATATCCGCATTTCTTAGTAGAAGACATTAATATTTTATCACACCTACTGTTTTATCTTTGTATCTTACTCTTTCTTCTTTTTCTAGTTCAAAACAATGATAAGAACAAAACTCATACGTATAAAACCAATCAAAACTATCGTCAATTGCTGTAATCTGTCTGTTAGCTAAACACAGAGTTAATCCACACACATGGCAACTATTGAAGTCGTAATCACGATGATTATATAAATACTCCATAATGTGTAAACGAACATCTAACGGCAGGTTTTTTATTTTATTCATTGACCCGAGTTTTTTGGTGAAGGTTCATATATTAGAACTTTAAAAATATCTTTGAAACATCATTATTTTCTTTTTTTGGTTTCTCGGGTTGTTGGTTATAAACATTAATTGATATGTTTGATTTCTTACCTTTACCCTTCTTAGGCTTGGGCTCTTCCTCTTCTTCCTCAGAGCTTTCGCTGTCGTCCTCGCTCTCTTCCAATTCTGGCACTTTCTTTTTTACCACTTTCTTCGCCTTCTTTTGCTTAGTCTTTCATTTCATACCCGCAACCCGTTGTGCAACAATATCTACAAAGTCGTGCTCAACTTCCTCATCAGAACTGCTTTCCTCAATCGGCTCGCCATCCGTTCCTTCAATCATATCTTTCGCCAATTGCTTCTTAGTAATGTGATCCATCCGCTGTTCTTCCGTCATTTCTTTCACATTCTTAGCCTCTTTCTCAGCAAGTAATTCCTTAGCGTCTTCCTCAGCAAGTAATTCCTTAGCCCTCTCAATCTTTCTTTGCCTCACATATTGTTTCTTCATTACAGTCACTTTTTCAAGGTTTTTATGGCAATCTCTCTGTTACCTCTCGGCATTCTTGGTTGTATATTTAACCAAAAATAATTTTTAACGGGATTAATTATTATCCAATATATATACCGATGTCACAATATAAATCGCTCTTAGGCCTTAATGAGTTGGCTGTTGATAGTCTAGATATAAATAACTTAGACTGAACAAATACTAATATTATCGGCTTAAACACAGACAGAGTGCCAGAAGATGCCGACCCCATAAATCTTTATTATACTGACGGGCGATTTGATGCGAGGCTGGCTACCAAAAGCACATCGGACATCAAAGAAGGAAGCCGATTATACTACACAGAGCAACGAATGAGGGACAACGACGAGGTTAAAGCTTCAACTCAACACCGTTCTAATACAAGTAATCCACACCAAACCAGTTTATACAATTTGATTGACACTAACATATCCGCACCAGTGGTCGGTCAATACTTGACATATAATGATGTAGACGGTAAATGGAGGAATACCACCCTTGGTTCAATTGATACACTTTCTGATGTAGTCATAACGGCACCAATAGCGATGAATAGCTATCTAACGTATAATTCAATAAACTGGGTAAATAAAACATTTCCAATAAATGTTGATGAATTCGGCAACATTAGTATGGGAGGAAATTTGAATATAACAAGAGTAAATTTACTAAATACCAAAGATGTTGATACTTGGATAACAGAGCACGAGGCAGATAATGCGAAAGTGTCTGCGGATGGTTCAATTAATACCCACAGCGATGTAACGATAAACAGAAACTTCGACAAAAGGCACATGTACCCTTTTCACCAGATTTATATAGGGCTAAGGAGGGTTGAAGGGGAAAATCATGGGAATCAACTTCCTGTGCATGCTGATGATGGGAAACATCAAATCCGATGAAATTAAAAAGATTTTAATGGAAAAAACCAAACTTTCTTATGACTTCAACTTCAGACATTGACTTTTTGAAAGTATTAAAAGATCGTGTACGGATCAAAATTCCCAAGTCAAAAACTGACATGTCCAAGCAATGCCGGCGCAAGCTTTCAAGCGGGATTGCATTAATTATTCACAAATCAACTGAAACATAAATTGTTTTGTGAAAAAACCATTCGATTTCAGTTTGTTTCTCAGACTTGGAAAATGTTTCATTTAATCACTACCTAAAACATGCCGGCAATTATAAGTCCCGGATCGGTCTGGGCTGCCCGCCGGTGATTTAACTAGAAATAGTATTATCATACACAGGAAATTCAGAAATAATGAATTTATTCAAGAACAAAAAAAAAAAAAAAAAAAAAAAAAAAAAAAACTTGTCAACTTTAACTTTAACATTTTGCAATGTCAGAACGCTAACGTTGGTAGGCATACGCACCTATCAAAAGAAAATTAAGTACGATGTCAAAAGAATGGCAAAAAACCTTGAACGTAGTGTGTGTTTTGCTGCTGAAACCCGAACATATTCGACAGGAATGCGTCCCTTGCTTGTCTATGCGCCCTGTCTACATCCTGACTATTGACCATGTTACGGAACGCCAGGACTGGTAGCAAGCTGATTGATGAGCAAAAGCGTCTACCTGGATTTCTTGTGGTTGTAGGCGGAAACCCTTGCCGCCATTTCGCGAATTGTGCACAGGGTTGTAATGCATCAGCTCTCCCCCGTTGGGCGACCCCCCGTTGACCGAGTGCACTTGGTTCTCTGTCCCCGTCAGTGTGCGCGTGACAATGACAAGTTCGTTGGAAGCGGGTTGGCGATCTTGATCATCGCCAGTTGGTTTGGTTGGGCGCAAAACCTCCATCAATTTTGCATTCTGCTCTGAATTGTGCTTCTGTTGCTCTTTGATCATCTTCTCGAACATGCTGAACATTCTATCCACCATTTTGCTCGAGTGGAGCTGTTCACCCTGCAGCTGCGGAGTAGGACTACTGGTAGACCGGGGACCACTGAGGGGACCACTGGCGCGGTGGACTGACCGGATGTCGGGGATTCCGGCTTCGTCTTTTGAGGCTTGTCCTTATTCTTTCCCGGTTTTTTATGTTTACTCTTTTTGCTCTTCTGAAGAAAAAAAACAACAACACTTGAATGCAAACAACGCGCTACGAAACGTCTAGTACCTCAGCAGGCACCGTGCCAATTAGCTCCGCTTGTTCATCACCACCGTCGGGAGTCAACACTGTCAGTGACACTGAATCGTTGTAGTTCTTAGGCCCTTTTGTACACTCTCTTGTTGGTCGGGATTCCGTGAGAGCTTGCACAAGGGGCAGAGGCTTGAAGTAAGGCACGAAGAGGACTCTGTCGTGGGGAACTGCGCCTGGCTTGGTCTTGGCGAGATCAGGCGTGATGGTGGCCTTGTATTCCTCCGTAGAGATCCGTGGGAGGGATGCGCTTACAGTGGGGTCGATTTTGTTGTAAGGCAAGAAAAAAATTTGGTAGAGGGGCTTATCCAGCGTTCTACCTTGCACGACTCGACGAACCAAAAAGATGTGTTCCGGCCTTCCTTCCTTCCTGGACCCAGTCTTTAGCCCTGCCCCGCCAGGCCCTGCTAGCCGGCTGTCTGCTTATGGACGGCGTTCCCCCCACGACCGTGGGGGCCCACCTTTGGAGTCGTGTCGCGGGCTACCTAGAGCTGTCCGATCTGGCGGTTCTGGCGTGCGTCACGAACGAGCAGCGACTTCTGACAGCCACCCCCGGCTTTTGGACCCAGTATTCTTGCCCAGAATTGGACCTGCGCACAGAGCTGCCGGCCAAGCTGCTGCAGCTATGGGGGCCGGTGTGGCGCCAGGCAGGCGTGCCTGTCGAGCGGGCCAGTATCGACGAAAGCAAGCCGTTGTCGCTGGCGGCGTTCAGACCCGAGAACTAGAACTGTGCCTGGCAGACCTGACTGACGACATCGTCGACAAGCTGAACTCACAGCCCATTGTAAAGTCCCTACGGTCGTTGTCCCTTCGCTTCCGAGACAGGCTCGTACTTAGTGCGCCCCCGCAGGCATCGTACTACCTCGGGCTGACCCAGGAGGGCGTGCAGCGCTTAAAAGACTTACGCCTTCCGGTGCATGCTCTGGCATGCGATGGCGTACAGCAACGGGCAGCACTGGCATTGTTTGCTTCAGGCACACGGGGACTCCGGCGGCTGGCGGTAACTGACGCCTACAGTGGTGTGGAAGGCGATGAGGTGGACGATGCTGTCTTACTGCAGGGGCTGTCAAATTTTTTATTGCAACAAAAGGACACCCTGGAGGAGCTATCCCTGGCAAATATTCGGTCGTCGACGAAGGGCTGTGGCCAGTCCTGGACACTGTCGGAGCTGCGACGGTTGGACCTGACAAAATGGGACGACTTGTTTGGCACCGCCGGGCTGGACAATCTGGCAAAACTCTAGAACCTCGAGGAGCTGACCTTGGGGGGGTGGCGACGACTGCGTGCCCTCGACCTACAAGGGTACTGCCCAAAACTCCGACGGCTGTCGCTGAAGGGGTGCAGCAGTCTTGCTCCGATGGATTGGGCACTTGCTACGATGGATTGGGCACCCTGGCGCCGACTCGAGAAGCTGGACCTGTCAGACACCCACACCATCAATGACACGCTCCTAGAAGCAGTGTCCAAGATCACGGGCCTCCGGGAGCTCCACCTCTGCGACGAGCCAGATCGATTCACGTACCATCTCACTGGCAACGGTATAGCGAACTTGGGAAAGCTAACCAACCTCCGGGTCCTGAGCTTGGGGGTGCACGACGGGGACCAAGTAGTGGAACCACTCAGCAGTCTGACGTCGCTGGTAGGCCTGCGGCTAGCGGCGGACCGGCTAAGCATCGACGGCCTACTAAAGCTTCGGCGGGAGCTGCCTTGCCTCAAGTGGGACATGCATTTTTGTGTGATTCACGGGGGGAATAAGCATGCCGGACCATCGCGCTAGTTTTACTAAGGTTTGGGTTTGGGACCTTGGCGCCCCGTACTCGAATAAAGCGTCAGGAAGAACAAATTCTTGTTACACAACCTGGTCAGGAAAGAGCGGAGTGCCAGAGGACGACGGCGGGGAAAGGCCACAGGCAGTCTAGGAATAGAGTTTATCAATAAACTAAATCCAGTCTGCTTTCGTATGATTGAAAACAAGACACCGCTGAGAATGGGTATGATAGCACAGGAATTAGATGACATACTACAAGAATTAAATATGTCAGACTTTGCTGGATTATCTAAAAACCCTATTATGTTTCCCTGTGATAAGCAAAGAGCATAATGTGAATTGAAAGGAGAATGTCTCAAACCCCAAGATGTCAAAATGGTTGATAGTGGCAATTATAGTTATACGATTGCTTATTCTGAGTTTATAGCACCATTAATTAAAGCGGTTCAACAATTATCAGAAAAAGTAGTTAATTTAGAAAAAGAAAATAAAAATCTTATGATTATTATAGAAGATCTATTTAAGCAATTAGCAGAAATCAGAGCAGTCGTTTTTTCAAATGTCCAACAATAATACGACTAGACTTCATAGACCCCCGCCTATTATGGATATGGATTGCGAACTAACTCCCGAGTTAGAGTCTCGCTGTATAGAAGAAGAATTGAAAAAAGATCAAAAAAATTAGACCACGAAATTAACGATGAATGGCGATGTTGTTGTTTCAAAGAAATGACAGATGCTAGATTAATTAAATATTTAGTTCAGATGACTGTGATTTGTAGCATAATTATCTTATGTGTTGTTAGATTGAGCGATCCAAAAATTAGTTGTGCGAATGCTAATACGTTTATAGGTGTGCTTACGCTTCTTATTGGGATAATCTGCCCGTCTCCAAAAATAAATTAAAAACCAAAAGAGGATAATCCGATCATATTGTCATAGTGGATTTGTCTTTAAAATGCTTTGATAGATTATCAATTCTAAAATAATTACCACATTCACATTGAATTATTTTTGATTCATATATTTATTTTAATGATTTATATTTGCTCTGTTTTGCTCTCTATATTCTTTCCATTTTTGTGATAGTTATTCTTTGTTTTTTGCTACGTATTCTTTAAGATATTGTGTCATATAGTCTTCATTTTTCTCGAGCCATTCTTTTCTCTTTTGTGCTATTTTCTCTTTGTTTGTTTCTCTATATTTTTTATCTCTTTGTGCTATTTTACCCTTGTTTTGCTCTCTGTATTCCTTTTTAGTTCGACATTCTACTCTTTTGTTTATACAATTTTCTGTTTGTCTTATTATCTCTCCTTCTCGCCTTCTCAGTTGATTTACATTTTCACACGAATAATCTTCAATTAATTCAACGAAGGCATCATCATACTTGACGATTTCAAAAGAAGAAACATAATGATATTTTCCATTCATCCAGTTTTTGTCATGGATTTTCATGAGCATACAATCGTTTATACAATCGTTGAGCGGTTGAACCGATATACACCTGATCGGTTTGATATGACCTAATAGCATATATTTTACCTTGTTTATAATCTGGCATCCTTTTATATCGTTTATTCTCGCTATTTTCAAATAATAAATTATCACATTCATATAAGTGTGTCATATACCATCTATTATCGCCTGCGCACATTTAGGGCAGTGCCTCATCAAAACTACGACACATATTATTTCCGTTATTTATGAAAACGCACTTAAAACCAGATTCTACCCCTTGCTTTATACAATAAGCACAACTCTCATTCTTTTTTTCTGAGTATCGCGAGTAAAAGTCGCAGGCAGTCCGCGAAATAGCCGAGCACACGAATAACAATATTAATAACATATATTTAACCCGCTTTACCTTCTTCTTTAATTATATTATTATAAATTGCTTTTCGTTACTTATCTGATAGCGGTAAGCGGTAAAGGATATTTTCAGGTTTTCTAAAAATATTAGGGTTTCTATTCACTAAGTTCTGAGTGATGCGGATTTGGTCAATTTCCTTTCCTAGCCTTTCTAGTTCCTCCAGTTGCTCCTCGTCTTTGCTTTTTTCTTTTTTATTTTCCATGCTATATTATAGCAGATAAAAAATGTCGTTTCAATAAAAAAATGGATTGATTATTAGAATCAAGCCAGAAGAGAACATAGGGGTCAACCTACTGAGTTTATTACAGCAAAGGCTAATGAACTAAAGAGGGCAGATAGAATATTAGATGCCCTAGATTACCAAGAAGCAGACGATGATCCAACAATAGAAAAATTGAAAGACAAGATTGAAGCATTGAACCAGAATTTAGTATCAAAAAAATACTACAATATGAATTTGAATCAGTTAAAGGAACATCTCAGAGATGAAATGGACATTGAAGAATTTGAAACAAAATATGGTGATGCTTCCATAGAAGAACAAGTAAATAGACTTGCCTTTGAAGCAAGTGGTATTGATAGGTGGAATATTGAGTTTATGAATAGAGATATTGAACAAATGAATAGAGATATAGAGCGATTAACAAACCTTTGGGGATATACCGAAGAAGAAAACAAAACACTTGCTAAACTTACTCGTAAGGGGCTAACACATTTATTGGAAACACTGCAGTAGTTTCAACACCTCTTTTAAATGTCTCCCATGCCATTATTGTTGATACCTGTAAGCCTAATCTTCTTAACATATCCTTCAACACATAATCACCCATTCTTTGTTGTCCCACCGCAATTAAGCGAGGGTTAGGCGGGGGCAACTCTGGTGGTGCTTCGTTTCTTGCTAATGCTTCTAATGCCCTTCTGAAAGACTCCGCACTTGATCTTCCCATCACCGCAGTAGTCATGGCACGAATTTGAGGATGATTAGCAGTAAGAGTTAATAAGCAATTCCATGCCAATCTACTCACACCATAATGACCAAGTTATAGCAGTATTCAGTATTCTACTTAATCTAGGACTCACAATTATATCTTGAATACTTTTAATAATGGCATCTACAAGTCTTGCCATATCTCTCTGATTACCTGTTAATCTTGGCATAAGTGTTTTGTGTTCCTCCCCTATCTTTGCTTCAATCAAAGCATTCTCTGGGTTTTTCTGTTCATATTCTAATCTGTTTTGTTCCCATTCTTTTAAGTCCCGTGCCTGCCATTGTTTGTTTTCCCTCTTTGCTATTACTTTGTTGAGGCCAACCCACACCAAATCAAATAGAAATGGTAGTAGCACCTAATGTTGACTTAATCGGACTTGGTAATAACTTGGCCATACTCCAAGATAAGGCATCCCAAGTGAAGCATTTGAAAGGTTTTGTTAATATGCTAAAAAATAAAACTGGAAAGAAAATATCTTTGACATTGTCAGATTATGACAAACCTGTTAGTGGATGGGAAAAGGCTATAAGGCAAGCATCAAACAAAGGGGCTAGTAAGTCAGATATAGCAGAGGTAGATGCTATGTTGGATGATAGAATTTATGAAGAAGTGAGGGGTAGATTGACACAGGAACAAATGAAGCAATTAGAAGATTTAGAAGTGAAGGATTCGGAATTTGAAAAGGCGATACCTAAAGGTCTAACACCTGCTCCTGAACCAAAACCTGAACCAAAACCAATGCCCGAACCAACGCCAGCACCACAACTAACACCAGCACCACAACCTCAACCTCAACTAACACCAGCATTTGTAGAGGAACCTGTTCAACCGCCACAGAATAATGTAAAAGAAGATCCAGATCCAGCAACAACACCAAATCAAGTTATGGTTGATAGCATGATAAGCATTGACCAATTGGTTGATAAGATTATGGGGAAACCTCCCGCTGATGAAAGAGAAGACCTATTGGCACTTATTCGTTTTCTAATGCCAAGCGACCAAAATGGTGGAATTGGCACTTCGCAAACAAACCCACTTATTAAAGGCAACGAGCAAAGACGAGATCGTGTGCTAGAAACTAAGAATGATTTTGAATCACTAGACAACACACTTTATAGCAACACAAATAATCACTTTATGGTGAATACATACAATAGAGCCGTCATTCAGACCAGAATAAAAGAAAAAGGAGAGTTTCCAAAAATGAAAGGAAAACTGACTAGAAACTTCCCCGCTGAAATCCCGCGACAAGTTCAAACTCGCCCAGAAAGAAAAGACTTTAAACCGCTTGTCAATCCTCCAAGTGATTATGCTTTTGGTAGTCCTTACTCTCCTTATTTCTATAATTATGCTTCACCACCCCAACCCTTTGGTGCGGAATATGATAAGTATAGATATAATCCAAACTATTTTCAAAACCCATAATAAAGTAAGACATGCCTAGATCTATACATAAAGGATTAATAGCAAACAAGTTGCCACGAAAACACTTTTGAAGCAGACTCTGGAGAAAACCAACATAGAAAAAGCACACGAGGAATTTACTATTGACAGGCCAGTAATAACAGAGTTAGATAGCAAAACACCGCCCAAATTTAAGAATGACTTGGAAATACAACCAATTAAAACACAAAGAGATGGTGTTGAATTGCTTCCTATTCAAAAAGAAGGAATATTGCCAGCAATGGGGACTATGGTTATATGTGCGAGCACTGGCGGAGGAAAATCAGTTATGATTTGTAATCTACTAGCCAAAAAGAACATGTTGAAAGGGTTTTATGATAGAATAGTTGTCTTTTGCTTAAGTCCGTGCCCGATTTTAGAAGACACTCTCAAGTTAAAAAAAGAAGACATAATCAAAGAGGATAAGCCTGAGTTAATGAGAGAAATATTAACTAAACAAAAGGAACTGATTAAAACTAAAGGGTTTAAGAAAGCACCAAAAATATTATTGTTATTAGATGATATCGCACAGAGTAAAGTTTTCTCAAATCAGAAGTGCTTACCGAGTTGCTTTTCGCTTCAACACATGCTAAAGTGTCAGTCTGGGTAGCAACTCAGAGTTATACACAACTCCCGCGAAGAATAAGAATTAATTGCCATTGGATGATTATTTTTAATGGAGTAAGGAGAAGCGAACTTGACAGACTAGCAGATGAATATGAAAGTCCTTTTCTCACTAAAAAGGAATTTTACAATATGGTTAAATATGCTACGGCAGAACCTTATTCGTTTCTAGCAATTAACAATACTGCTAGTGAAAGAACAACCCAGTTTAGAAAGAATTTTTCTACTATATTGCGATTAAATAAGGATAGAGATATGACGAACTTATAAAATTAAATTAAATGTTTTTTTTTCGCAATAATATATGACATGGCAGAATCAACTAAATTATACCAAACTTACTATCGGCAGGTACTCGCACTTTGGTATAAACAAAATGCACAAGGAAAATTTGTAACAATTCGTAAAGGATCTCCCGAGTACTTAGCAGTAAAGAAGATAGAAGAGGATATTAACAGTGGTAAGATTAAAAGTAAATTAAAACCAAAAGTAAGCAAATCAGGAAATAAGAAAAATGAACAACCTATGCCAGCGGACAGCCAGATCAAGTGCCAGACGAAGCATTGAACAGAAAGGCACCAGACATAGCATCAGCAAATAATTCATCTCCCGAACCAAATGCGAAACCTATTGAAATGTCTCCAGCACCGAAGGTTGAACAATCTTTACCAAAATCTGTTAATCCCACTCCTGTTTCTGTGCCAAAACAAACTACTACAACACCAGCAAGTAAGATAGAAGCAATAGAAGATGCTTCTAAGGAAACTCCACCGCCAACTAAAAACGTTACTGAAACTAATAACGATGATGTAAATCAAGCCATAGCAGATTTAATGAAAATGAAAGAAGAAAGAATTACACACAAGAATTTACAAATTATGACAAAAATAATTAATGCTAATTGATAAAATAATTATTATTATTATATAATGATTAAAAACACACATGCCACCAATAAATTATCTAATAAGTTTATTAAACAAACTTAACGAAGGAAACAGACCCGCGAGTGATGAGTTTCAATTGAACCAGTTTGAATTGTGGAGCAGTCATGGTGCCCATTAGTTAATCAACCATTAACCGAATTTGGTGATCTTGTCTCACATGAGAAGAGCACTATTCAAAACACATTAACAGACATTTCTGATAACAAAGAAAATGCTGATGTTGTTGATTTGGATACTGCTCTTAGCAGTTTGGCTTATTTAAAGAAAGCGGTTCAGAATGCTGAAGCAAGAGAGTTTCAATTGACTTCACCACAAGATGCGAGACTTGACAATATACAAAATTCAGTTGATATTATTCAACAATCCGTTTCAAGTGAATAATTAATTATTTTTAATTTCTATTATTATTTTTTTAGTATAGGAACATTACGAATTTTAATATCCTACAAGCACACAAAAAAATGGAAGGAAAGGATTCTAAAAATACTGAGGAGTTGATCTCAGATATGAGTTGCCAGCAAATTTAGCACTCACTGAACAGGGAATTACCTTTAAGAAGAACTTCTCCGACCAGCAGACTTATGCCAGTAATTCGGGGACTGAAATGATTTTTACATTACAGGCAAGCACTGATTTTCTTTATGGGAAAAATTGTTATTTGTCGTTTGATGTCAAGGCCGACGGGTTGGATACTAAAGCAGATAATGATTGCGCAATTGGTTTCCATAACACTCCAGCAACTGCTATTTTTGAAAGATTTTTGTTGGAAAGTAAGGATGGCAGCGAACTTGAACGAATTGAAGATGTTAATAAAATGGTGCGAAACATTCTCCCTTGGCACTATCCTTTTGATTATCGCAGGCAAGCACAGATGGCGGGACAGAGAGAACCAGTCACCTTTAATGCTAATATTACTGATCCTTCAATTACTGATTTTGCTGTTAATACTCTCATGGCCGTTGCGACTGGCCAATATTTGAGAGTTTGTATTCCTCTTTATTACTTTTCGGGAGTGTTTAATGAAGAAACTCTCATTCCTCCCTCTTTGATTAGTGGTATGAGACTTCGTTTGACATTTGCTCCGCCACAGGAAGCATTTACGATTATTGGATCTGCCACTGGTGCGATTCCTGATGGATTTGATGGTTCTGCTTTGACTTACACCATATCAAATCCTGTTATTATGTTGGAAACCTTCTCACTTGCTCCCGCCGTGCAGAGAAATATTTTGGAACAGATGGGAAGCAAGGATGGTCTCCCATACACTTATGAAACATATTACAATCAAAAGGCGAATCCAGGAGATAGTGATGATTTTAATCTTCAAGTGAATAGGGCCGTTGCTCGTGCTCAGTGCTTGTATATCCTAACTCAAAATGTGGTCGCTGATCATGCTAGTATTGATAACCTTGGAACTGCTAGAATGCCTTATAAGCAGTATCAATGTCGTATTGGTGATTGGTATGCTCCACAACAGAAGATGGAACTTGGAGGAAGCACCGATACTCTTGCCGCCGTTCAACGAGGATGTGCAGAATTGTATATTAACAATCTTCAAGCGACTATGGGTATTCGCGATGCTTATATGTCTTCATCTGTTTCTCTTGAAAACTTTCGCAGTAAATATACCACTAGCAGTTCTACTAATGTGGATAATAACTCAGGATTTGCTACCATTATTCAAACACTCAATCAGTCGCCCCACATTAGAGCATCTGGTCTAGCAGTTAATAACTCACGAACTGCTGAAGTCACTCTTCGTTATGCGGCCGATTATAATGCTACTCGTGCCATCACTGCTTGGTTGAAATATGTTAAAGTCGCGTCTATCTATCCCAGTAGAACAGTTGTCAAGCAGTAGCCCTTATTTATTCAAAATCTCTCTTAGTATGTGTAGTTTAAACAAAAAAGATAAAAATAACCATATAAACATATCGCAATATATAATATAATAAAACATAATACAATATGCCACGGGTTGTAGATTGTAAGAAAGGTAAAATCTATGCGATTAGGTCTCATCAAACTGAAGAAATTTACATAGGCAGTACCACGAGAGAATTGTCCGCTCGTATGTCAAACCATCGCTACACTTATGAACTCTGGAAAAAAGTCGAAAAGAAACATAAATATTACTCCAGTTTTGAAGTAATCAAACATGGCGATGCCTATATTGAACTTTGGAATACTACCCGTGCGAAACACTCGCCCAACTTAATAAAAGAGAAGGCAAATGTATAAGGGAAAACAAGTGTGTAAATAAATATGTCGCATGTCGGAGTGTGAATGAATGGCACAAAGACAATGCTGAATATGTAAAACAACACAAACAAAAATATAACGAACGAAACAAAGAACATCTGGCCAAAAAGAAAAAAGAATATCGTGAGAAGCACATTGATTACTTTCAACAAATCGCTAAAGAATATAGAACCAATAATAAAGCAAAACAAAGCAGAAACTGATAGATTATATCGTGAAAAAAACAAAGAATCTCTAAACCAATTAGCACGAGTACGAGGTGCCGTTAGAATACAATGTGAATGTGGTGATTTTTCAAGAAAAGATAGTATTATTAAACATAGAAAGAACCAAAATTCACAAAAGAAACATGGAGGCACTTCCGATTGGTTTATGTTTGATGGGATTTTAATTAAATTAAAATATATTATTTTATAATATAGCAATGTCATTTACGATCTCTAACTTAGAAGACGAAAAGCGAACCCGCAAAATTTTCCTCCTTCGTGTCTCCTCAAGTGATAAAACAGAGTCAAAATCCGCTTCTACTCTCAATGGCCGTTTCGTTGTTGATCTCCCAGCAACTGGTCGTAATATTGATATAATCAGTGCTTATGTCGTTAAAAGTATCTCTATTCCAAATGTTTTACCAAACATACCGAGTTATGCTAACACTTTTAAATTGATTAAAACAACTGGATCCGCTACAAAAACGGCAATCGTAACAGAAAATCAATACACCATTGATACATTTATTACCGCCCTTCAAACTGCGATTAATTCAGCAATTACCCCTAACTCCGTAGTTATAACTTTGAACTCCGTTAATAAATTGAATTTCGCATTCACTGGTGATACGTATGCTTTGATTACGATAATAGCACGATTAGAGACAAAATAGGACTAACTGCCGATATCTCGGCCGCGGCGAGTAGCACAATGCAGTCTATAGTCAATCTAATAGGTGAAACTGCCGTTTATGTTCATAGTCGTGCTTTAAATCAATCTGGTTTAGTTGAAGCAAATGGCAATTTCTCTGTCGTTGGTAAATGTAATTTAGATAAGCCCTATGGAGTCCAGTGCTACTTTGAGAGTTCTAATGATGTTGCCGATTATGTGCCATTTAATACGACGAAAAGTTTAAGGTCTATTGATATCGTCATTAGAATTGCGAATGGTGATGTGCTTGAATGTCCTGTCAATTTTGAGGTTAGTATTCTTCTCAAGGTGTATCATGCTTAAGAAAAAAAGAAAGCATAAATATAATGACATTCATACAAAACTTAGATATACTATTCATTCTGATAAAAAACATCAACTTACGACGACAACAACAACATAAACAACAAATCCCCTGCGGTGCCAATATTGACCAGTTTTACAAATATTTGAAGAAAAATCACGCACAACTAACCGAAGAATTAACAAAGGATAAAGATTTTGAATACGTAAAAAAAATGTCAATAGAGATAGAAAATAAAGTTGATAAATAAGCATAAATAAAGTTTTTTTTTTGTTTTAATCTGATCTTCAATCCAGTTTAATGAAGCATAGATATTAGCAGTTCCACCGCTTGTATTTTGTGCGGATACGGTAAATGTCTTGCTTGGTCCTATCTTGATATTATATTGAGACAAATCAATGCATATGGACGAACCTCCAGACAGCACATATGTGAATATCACACATCCGCCCGTTGTTGTAGTTCCTGCCATATCAACTTCGGCCAATGATGTGGCGGTATCATAATTGGAATAAGAAGGCGATCCTCCCAATGTGGTATTAAGAGTAATTTCTCGCTATACATTATTGTTTTAGTGTCTGAATTGCTGATACATAAATTCTCAAAGTATATTATGTTGTAATTCGTTTTGCTGTTGAATGTGGAGCGGTTTCTAATGGTAAATATGGCATTCTCAGTTGATCCTATACTCTTGACATTATCATACGAGTTAGTTATAGCAATAGTCCGATCAATATTCCCCTCAACCGCCAAAAACATACTCGCCGTTTTCATAACAACGGATTGAAGGCTTGATGAATACGCCTTCGCATAAATAGCAAACGCCGCCTGATCTAATGATGGAGTGGTAGCAGTGCTTGCGTATTTAATTGAATGAATTACTTCCATTCGTCCAGTTCGTGGGTTTTCCATTTTGAATGTAATCTGACCGCTACCCAGATATTGAACAACGATTTCAAACACATTCAATTTAGCAAAATCAATCGCGGGGAAGTTTCCAGTATTATCACATTTATCACCATTCCACGCATATTGACTAACCACATTTTCTACACTTCCCGCCGTTCTTACAACAGACATTCCCAAGTTTGATTGTCTAAAACATAAATTGTCTGCCGGTGTGCCTATGCCAATTGCAATTGAAAGTGGTTGCCGCAATGGATGACGGAAACAATGCGGAAAATCTAGCAACTAAGCCCATGCCACTTCTATATTTTGCTCGTTCAATAGTCGTAATCTGTGCGGTTGAATTACCTGAGGCTGATGTAGTCAAAACCGCCATTGAATTAGCAGTTGATACCACCTCGCCATTTGTTTCGGTTTTATCAAAAAACCGCGTGTTAATACCATATGTAAATACATTCTGTAATACTGGCGACAGAGTAGCAGTTCGTAATTCTCCGAAGGCCGTTGTAGGTAAAGCATCTTTAATGCTATCAATAGATAAAGAAGAAGATGACGATGTAGTTGATGACGACTGGGTATTCGTGCTTTGACCAAAAAGGTTCATTTTATATTTTATATAATATAAAATATGTCAGTAATAATACGCGAACTCCCAAGTGATATGGTTGGACACATAAGAACATTTGTTTATTCAGAAATGTCCCAGCAGAATTAGGAAAAAGAATTTTGTAATATATGTGGTTTGTGTAGCACATTCCAATCGCATCCGCCTATTATAGCAGTTGATGTTGATAATGTAGATGGTGTTCAGTTTTTCACGATCTGTTCTATTAATTGCTACAGACGAGAGTCTAATATTAGAGCAAGGAACCGCCTTTAATCGTTGTTAAGTGTTAATCTTTTTGATCTTTTTGTTTAATCCTCGTGCTTCTTCTTAATGGCTTCGTTTCTGCTGATTGTTCTTCTTGTTCTTCTTGTGGCACTTCTTTTTTCTCTTTGATCAACTCATTAAAAAAAACTGCTCCAATCCCGCTTATCTTTCTTAGTTTAGTATTTGTTATCATTCCCCCGTGATCATCCCATATCTGCTCAAGCAATTTATACTTATCATCTCTGCTCGCTTTTTTTCCTAATGCTTTGTATTTGCTTTCTGCCGTGTCGTTTTCGCTTTCAATTTCATTAATATTATTTAAATTCAGACATAAATCTATTTTCCGTCTCAATTCTTCCAACTCTGTTTTAATCCCTTCTGCTTTTATTTCAGAAGGATCTAACACATTCACCCATGACTAACTAAAACTAGTAAGCATATCACCATGCCCAAGCACATTAGAAACCCATGTATTAAAATTCTCTAATTTCGGATTGGCAAAGTTACTATACGACAAACTAGCATATAGTTTCCGCAACATACTACTTTTCTGTGTGTATTCCGATAGCCAAGGGAAGATTTTAATAATTCTTTTGTTTAGTTCATTATTCTTTTGTTTATCAAGCACACCTTCGTTGTTGATGATAACTGCTCCCTTTTTCTTGAAGTGGTTTCTTATTGAATTTACTTTTTCTATTACGAACTGGGGAGTAAAAAGGACGACAGGTCTCTCGGTCCAATTCTTTTCTTGTCCTTCTCTTTCTTTGCTAGGTTATTTACCCTCAGCCAACTTGGCTTATCTGGTATCAACTCGTATGTGTTTTTATCAAATATTTCCACAGGCCTTGTTCCAATTGCTATCATCAAAGCAAGTAGTTTAAGATAAGGGTCATTACTTAATATCATATCATTCATTTTGGCAATCACATCACGAACATCAATCTGTATTTTTTGTTCATTTTTAGCTTTGACATCTTTCTTATACCCCTCAACAATATCAATACGCTCGTCTTCATTCAGATTAAAGTATTTATCAAGTTTGCTCATTTCATATACTTTTTCACTTTGATGAGGTTCTATTGCTTTTTTTCTCACCTCAGAAAGTCTTTGTCTTCTACTGTTCAAATTAGGATACACAATAGCACATTTCAGATATATGACTTTTAGTGCCTCAAGCACCTCTTCGTCGCTTGTTGGTGTGCTAAATAGTGATATAATAGCATTATGAAAGGCGACACTTGGTTTCACCTCTCTATCGTAGAAGTTGGACACGACTTCATAAATTTTACTTTCAGTAGTAGCAACTCTTAACTGCCTAACAAATTTCCTGTCATCTTCATTCCACATCTTAGTGTATATACGACAGGTCTTATATAATTATATTATTTTAATTATTTTAAATCATAAATCAGCATTACCCACAAAAATACTAAAATGTTGTTAAAAACCACTTGGACGGCTGAGATTAATAGTAGCAATCAGAGAGAGAGAGATGTCGTGTTAGTATTAAACGGTGTCCGATATGCAAGTCCGACCCCCCGCGGGCGGAGAATATATTATGGTATATTACTTTCGGGTAGAGACAAAAAAAAATTTACTATTTCTTAATAAAAGGTCGGACAGGTTGGACAAGTTAAAATGAAGAAGAAGAATATAATAAATACCGAAATTTAATTATGGTTTGCTCCGGCCGGAGGCCGGAGTTAACCGGCGTTAAAATTTATTTGAGACCGTTACTTTTTCGTTTGACCGTTACTCTTTTGGTTAGTAGTAAGGCCGGCGCGCCGGCTTCGCCGGCGCGTTTGGTTTGTTCCGACTGTGTTTGTTGTTGTCTTCTAAGTTTTTCGAATTTGGGAAAGAGCAGAGCGTTCGATCATGGCTTCCGACGGAAAGAAGGAATTCAAGACTGGATGCTGCGTATCGTTCATTGCGGCCATGGAGATTGATTCTGAATCTTTATTCACGAAGTTTGGGAAAAACGCCGAAACGATTCGCGTCACCGGCAAGCTCAAGAGCCTCAAGGGAAAAGTTGGCGTCGTAACAATCAGAAACCTGGAAGAAAGTTGGGATGTAAAGATCCCGAAAGGTTTCTTGCCCTGGGAGATTCCGGAAAAGTTATTCAAATTTATTGACCTGACCGGCAAAGTCGTTTGGGACTCCGTGACGACGAACGGCCGGTTGCCGAGGTTGGTGACCTTGAAGCGTTTACGAAGATTCCCCTGGCAAAGAACGTAACTAAGGAATCCTTCCTCAAGTCTGCCAACGACATCAAAAGTATCGCCAAAGACGGGAAGAACAAAGGGAGAACTACGGCCATCGCTGCCCACCTCAGCGACTTGTACCCCTATAACTCGCTCCGTAAGTTGGCAGACGTCCATTTCTGTGAGACGGTCGAGGTCAAGAAGGGTCTCAACAAGTTGTTGGCGAAAGGCATGGCACAGCAGATCGTTGACGGGGACATTAAGTGGGAAGACGTTGTACGAAACGAAACCGACTTAATCCCCGACGACGACAGTGACTTGGAAGAGAGCGAAAGAGAAGAGGAGGAAGAAGGAGATCGCGCAGCATCCAACAAACGAAGAAAGTTGAAACACGACGGAAAGAAAAGCAAGAAGGAAGAGATAGACGCCGAACTGGAGGAAGCACTTGCAGAACAGAAAAGACTCCAGCTTCTTCTTGCTGACGGTCGCAAGATTGGCGCGGGAGGAAAATAGTAAGTACACTAGTAGACATTAGTCTCCGGATACTTGAATAATCGTTTGCGCTGAGGCACTTTGATCAAAGGTTGAAGGAACAATAATGAATTTAATCAATTGTTAGAAACCAATGACTGAAACTCAATCTAATTTACCATAAATTTATAGTGAAATAAATACCACAAATTTATATACTGATCTTGTGGTCAGAAATTCAAGTGATGATTCAGTATGGGCCAATCTATACTAACTGGCAACTAATTGTGAATAACGGTAATATCAACGTAACGAATAATAATTATGATACGAAATATGAAAATGGTAATGAATATGATCCGGTCAAATATAAATGTTATGTCGTGAAATTGACCATAAAAGGTAACAATATATTTAGTAAATATTATTGCTTACTCTCCCCCTCGGCATAACATATATGTATATGTATATTATCTTTAAGTTACTAACATGATTGGCCATATGAAACTATATGTAAACTAGCGATTCATGATGATGAAGCATGATACATGTTAATGTTGCATTAACACTAAAAATGAAAAAAAATAATTCGTAAGCATCAAAGGATGCAGGTCCTTGCAGCGGTGTAGCAAGTCTGTTGAATAAATTCATCCTAAGTGTCTGTAAAAGCTAGAGGCATTAAACCTCAAACTGCGGTAAAGCGTCCTTGAGCAACACCGTAAACTGTGCGACTAGTTCCAAGAAACGTGGCGTCGGTAGTGACTTCGTCAGCATGTCCGCCAGATTGTCCTTCGTCGAAACGTGTCGTACGATCACTTCGCCAGCCCGTACTCGTTCTACCACGTAATGGTGTTTGAGTGCTAAGTGGCGTGTGCGATCAGTGGCCATGCCGTTCGTTGCGTTCAGGACCGCCCCCCGGTTGTCGTTATTGATAGTTGATGGCGTCGGCAACGGAATTCCAACGTCCTTGCACATATGCAATATCGCGATTGCTGTTCGGCATGTCGTTGAGTTGGCGATCGTTTCAGCATCCTGAGTCGATAGTGCGACTGTGGGTTGGCGCTTCGAACTCCATGCGATGGGCCCAGTCGTCATGTGCAGTTGGCCGGTTCTTGATCGTCGCGTGTACTCACATGCGCCCAAGTTGGCATCGGAATACGATATAAGCTCGAAGCTGCGGGTCCGAAATGGGAAGAAAATCCCTCTAGGTGTTCGCAGAAATCTGAGGATGCGAGCTATTGCTGAGTACGCCACGTCAGGCTTCTTTGATGCGAGTACCGCCGCGTGGTTGACCGCGTAGGTGATGGCCGGTTGAGTCTGAGTCGCAGGCCAGAGAAGGGCGCCAAGCAAGCGAGGGAGCGAGAAACGCCGAAGCATAGCTTCTTTGCTGGCTGGGGGAGGGTCAGTCGTCGCTGTAGGGGTAGCGACTGGCTTGGCTTCTTGGAAGTTGAAATCCCTAAGCATGCCCTTAATGTATTCATGCTGATGTATGACTATGCCCTCTGAAGTCCTAACAAACTGCAAGCCACAAAATGTTTTGACTTGTCCTAGGTCCTTCACTCTAAATGAATGTTTCAGTTTGGTGAACAGGGCATTGTGCTCGTCTTTGGTATTATGAAACACGAGCAAGTCATCAGTGCGAAGGAGTAGATAGGGGGGTAGTTTCTGTCTGCCTGTGACTGAAGGTAGGAAGAAAATGCATGGGTCTAATGTTGACTGTTTATATCTTATACTTCTCACATTAGTAGACACATGGTCAAACCACCTTCGCCCTGCCTGGGGGGTTCCGTACAGTGCTTTCTTCAACAATAGAATCATTGAAGGGTCGCTTTTGTTTTCGTACCCCTTAGGCGGAAAGGCGAAGGCAATGTCCTTCATATCTGCATGGGAATAGGCTTGTGAAAAGTCGAGGTGAGAGATCATGAGGTCATTGAATGCAGCATAAGATACTAGTAGCAAAAGAAACATTGGTTGGGCGGGAAGAGCATTCATATGGATTGTAATGAATGTATTCTTTCATCCTATTTCCTAAAGCTACTAGTCGCAATTTGTATTTCTCCTGACCTGTAGACTAATCTGTCTTTATGGCATCAACAAATGTTGTATGGACAGGAGGTACATTCGCTGTTATTGCTGCGGCTCGAGGTACCCATTGCAGTGCTTTGCATTCGAACAAACCTTGTAACTCGGCTAGTTGAGCAGCATGTACCTGAGGGTGTGACTTTATGGTTTTCTGTGGGATATGTAACACTCTTGTGAACAAACAATAGCTGTCCTGTCCTAAGGCCTCCTCTTCCTCCTCCTCAAACTCATGAGCAACAATAATGTGTGCGGTATGAGTGGGGTGGTTTGCTGGTGTTTGTTTCCTAAGCCTGGGCCCAGCAACTATGTTTTTTGAAGTTATTGCAGCACCATCCCATGTTTGTGGTATGCCCTTGTTACTACTCCATCTATCTGGTAGAGGGAATTGTGGTGCAGATGAGGAGTGTTGGGCTGGGTTTGATGTTGCTCTGTTGTGTTGTGTCGTTTGCCGAGGTGCTGTGTTCGTCTTTTTCTCTTGTGCAACCGTTGTTGCTGGAGTGGGAGCAAATGCATTTGGTGGGGGATGGAGTGAGCCAAAATATGGGCTTGGTTGCACGTAAAGACTTGAAGTGGCCTTGGTGGTGTGTGGGGTTGTCGTGTCATCGTCCAGTGTGTCGAGTGCGTTTTGTGAGGAATGTGGCAGTTGGCTTGTTGGCCACCAGCCACTGGGTGTGTTGGAGTCCTGAAATTGTGGCAGTTGGTCCTCGTTTTTCCACTGCACTGACTGGGTAGATGGTATGCTAGTGGTAGGAGGCGAGGTGGAGGATGTTATGTTGTGCGACACTAGTAGTGGTTGCCAAGGTCGTGCAGGTGTTTTGCATGTGTAGCCACGAGTCATTGTATCGAAACGAACATTACGTTTTTCTACTGTGGCTGTCTGTTTGGTGTCGTGAATGAGGATTTTATAGACTCGACGAAATATGTTGTAGCCAATGAGAGTACCTGGCACGGCGACAGGCTGTGCTTTCGTCGTTTCCATTTTCACCCAGGCGAGGCATCCGAAAGGTTGCACGAACGATTGCACAGGTTTTCGGCCCATAAGCAATTCCCAAGGGGATTTGCCTTTGTCCTTACCTCTGCAAAGGGGCGTGACCATTCGTATGGCTAGTGTCGCTTTATGTGTGTCATCCCAAAATGTGTTAGGCAGGCCTGCATCTAACTGTGCTGCTAGTGCGCGTGTGTCGTCTGTCCTATTCATTCTTTCAGCAAAGGGGTTTATGTTAGGCTCGTTACGTGTGGTGGTTTTGAGGTTGATGCCGTGTTTGTCTGTATAGTCTTTTAGTACTTTAGAGACAAACTCGCCATCTGCTCTTATCTGCTTTAGTTTGTTGCCTGACTGTCGTTCAAAGAAAGCAAATAATATTGCGTGTTAAATGTGGCATGTAAAGCTTAGCTTCGCGGGTAGGTGTGTAGAGGTCATAAGCAAACTTAGAGCGAGAACATGTCACTCCCCCTCTGTAGTAGTTACCGTATCTTGACATTGCGGGGAATGGGCCGCTGAAATCTATGTTGAGTGCTTCACCTTGCTTATATTCTAGGTCTAGATAGTTACCTCTGTACATAGGGGGTTTGTTAGGTTTGCCCCTATTGCATCCATGACATGCACGTACCAGACGCATCCAATCTTTGCCAGCGATGCGTCTGCCTACGCTCTTTGCAAACTCGTTCATTATGAGTGGGTTTGCATGCATCAGAGCTCTGTGTAGGATCATTGGATCGTACGGTGCATGTGATGGGAGAGGATTGACTGACCATAATGCAAGGTCTGGTAGGTTGTCGATGGTTGCAGCCAGTGATAGTTGTTCTCTCTGCTTGTACCTGTATGGTATATATCTTTGATGAGCGTCAAGTGGTGTCATTCCTGACTTATCTAACTCGTATAGCAAGTGTGAATTGAGCCTCCCCCTTGCTAGTATGTTCTTCTTGTCAAGTGTTATGGGCTTGTCATAGATGAATACTTGACCATTTTGATGGATGATTGTTTTGTGCATGTCATGGTCAAGGCGTGGGGTGGGAACAAGGTTGAATGGTAATGACGGTGATATGAGTGAGTTGGGAAATGACTGTTTAACCGATTGACCATAACCATTGAGCCACGTCGGAGTGGCAGTAGCCCGCGTCCTCACCGGAAGCGGCTTACCAGATATGTTATTGAGGAAAGCCGGTTTCTCTTGGCGGATAGACTTGGGGTCGATAGGCGCCTTCTCATGGAATAGCCATCGGTTGCATGCGCTGTCGACCACGTCAGGGGGATTGCCGTCGGCCATTAGCACATAGTTGACCATAGGGCGCTTGAGCTCTGCCCGTTCTAAGTCCATTGTCTCCTGCATCCATCTGTTGTATTCGTCCATGTTCTTGAACTCCAAATATTCCAGCTCTGGATGCCTGTTGACGTAGTATTGCCACTCGCGTACGTTGGCGAAGTCCAGGGCGGGTGGGTAGAGATAGTTCTCATGTTCAGGGTCGTCGAGCTCCGGGTCGTCGATGTCGTCAGTTGCATCTTCGTCAGGGATGGTTGCAACGTCTGTGGTATCTTCTTTCGGGTCCCTTATTGCTTCTAATTCGTCAAATACGTCTGCCATTAACACGAATTCAAATGTGTGTGAGTAGTCATGACGTCGTAGGCGTTCGCCTAGTTCTTCAGCTTCCACACGTCCGGCAGGTGGGTAATAGTTGAGCGGTGGTCTCACGTTGTCGTTGAACAGTGGTTCTATTTCAGGTGTGTATGGTGCTGGAGGCGGTGAACGCTTCACATCGGACGGCGCGTCGGGTATGTTGAGTATGCGTTTCAGTTGCTTCTCCAGTTGTTCTCGCCATCTTTCGCCTGCTGCACCTACACCGTAGGGTTCGTGCTGTTCTTGTCCGGTCTCATCTGTTCCACTTGGAGGTGGTGGGAGCATAGTCCATGGTGGGTCCGTCTCGTTGATTGTATACGCTTCGTCGAAGTTGGATATGTCCGGCGTGGTAGCGGCGAGCGCAGCTAAGTTCGCATTCGGTGTCGAAGAGGTCACTTCGTAGTCTTCTTCGTTTTCCGTGAAGTTAAGGTGAGCGTGTGATTGTGCCATTGTGACCGTCCTGGGGTCCACACGTCTCCCCCTCGTCGTAAATTCATCTAGGCTCATCGCCATATCTACCATTGTGGGTGTGTCTATGAACAGTGGTGCGTGTGGTCCACCTTCACGGTAACGTAACAGATGTTGAAATGCGAGGTCGCCTAGCTCGGGCTGGTCCGTTGGTATGCCGAGTAGATCGTATCTCGTTCCCCTTTCTCGAAGTCGGTTGATGAGTGGATGCCGCTTGGCCATGTTGCAGAACTCATTGTGTGCCGGCCAATCGGTCCTCTGATGATCGGTGTTGCAGTAGTAGACGAGTTGACATCCGCTGCAACGCTTCAGTTTCCCTTCTTGGTTGCCGCAGTAGGTGCAATCCCATCTAATGCTGCCGCGTCTGGTTTTGCGTATAGTCTTGCAGTCGACGCAGTCTGGTTTGGTTAGTGCCCAGTTCTCCGGGAGTAGTCGGAAGTCCTTCACGATGCTCCAGTAGGCCAGCTCATCGGTGGTAGGGTGACGAAAGCAATGATGTGCATCTGTCCAAGCGAAGGTGTATCGTCGTTCTGTTGGCTGTGAAACTCCAGGTACACGTCTGTATTGCACTGGTTGGCCGTAGGGTAATGCTTCGATGGCTTGTATGCGTCTTATTGCGTCCTTGTTGTCCGTAGATGCATTCGCTGAAGTCGTCGTCGGTGCCAACAGGGTAAAGCACTCGGTCTGCAGGTTCGGTGGGATAGGTACAGTGAAACTTGAAATGGGCGATTCCTCATTGTATGCCATTGACGGGGTAGGCGGTGTTTCGCTCATCGAGGTGTCCTCTGCGCTGGTTGAACTCAGCTGTCGCTGTCGATGTTCTCCGATGGGCGTTGAGGTAGGTTGCTCTTCTTGACTGTCTTGCTCTGATGTCGTCCTGTCTTCCGGTGCAGGTGAGCTCATAAAGCTCTGTGTTGGCACGCGCGGGGATTGTGTAGTTGTTTCCGGCGGTTGTTGCGGTGAACTACCTGGTTCACGTCGTGCTCGTCTCGGGCATCTTGTCCCCAGTACGATGTGCTCAATACCTGTTGAGCCGGGCGCGTCTTAAACTAGCAGCGATGGTAACATCCACGGATCCGTTCTTAGAAGGAAATAGTTGAGGGGTGTTCCAAGGGGGCACCAAGGTCGCGGCCAATGGGCAGGTGGGACAGGGAATCCTTGTGGGATCGCTCGAAATACGTCCCGCATGCGCGTCCATTGAACGTAGGCACGTCTGTAGTCGTTCTCGTCCATGCGTTGTGTGATTGTCAGCGAGCTCCATGGGATGTCTGGGCGTCTCGTCGGGTCTTCCACGTAATCAGGGTGCGGTGCGGGCGATGCTTCAGTGGGGGTGGGAGGGTTATAGGTATCAGAAGTGTGTTAGAGGAGACAGTTGGATAGGTCCTGCTCTATTTCTGTACCTACTTTCCCTTTGTACGTAGGCTACTTCTTCTTGCGATGGTTCGTCCTCCTCTGGTCCGGGTCGTTCGTCGTCGGAGTCGGCGGAATGCATCAGCCATGTCTCGGGTGGGTCGCCTGTTGGATCGTCGACGTCGTCCGTGGCTTCCACTTCGGTTGTCGCGTTGGCTTGTCCGCTCGATCGTTGAATCCGTCTTGTGTTGGTCTGTCTAGGTTGGCCTCCACGTCCTCGTTGATTCGGTCCTCCCCCTCGACCACCGCGACGTGTGTTCGAGTTTGGCTGCGTCTGCGGACTGAGCATTCAGCCCCAGAGTGTTTCGGTCGGCCCTCGCAGACTCGTTTCATGCAGGTGGATCGACACTGAGCCGCAATGTGTCCTCGTCGGTTGCAGTTGGGACATCGGATGTCTTTGTTGATAGCAACGGGTGTGGCCGAAGTGAACAGGGCTGTCGAGGACCTAGATGAGGCAGCAGAGAGTTGGTTAGCATGGTATGCTTGTAAGATGAGTGAACATATCTCATTATAACGTGGTTTGTCAGCATCAGCACGAGACCAATACATAGTTCCCCCTACATCCCATAGATAGAGAGGCGCACTCCTTAAGTTTAAAGAGCAAGAATACGACTCTGAATTCATCAGGTAGAGGCACTCCTCTTGACTGTAGGCGCTCGAAGCGTTGGGCCAAGAGCTCTATCCATGTTGGTAGGCCATTGCTTGACTTCAACTTTGTCTCGAACAGCTGCATTAGTAGGCGAGCGATGGAAACCGATCCTTTGCTGCCGAATCGCTCGCAGATCGCTGTCCAGATCACCGCTGGGTTGGTTCCTGCTCGTTGGACGGTTAGTAGAGCTGTCGACTCTTGGCATGCTTCCACAAGGAAGCAGCGGACATGGATCTGTGCTTTGATGTAGTCTGCTTGGCTGAAAAGTGTATCCAGGTCAGTTGGTACGTTGATAGTAGGCAAGAGGGCGGGTGCTTGGCTACCTGAGGACGGGTTGGTCGAGGATGGGCTGCTTGAGGACGAGCTGGTCAGTGATGACGAGCTGCTCGATGATGAGTCGCCACGTCTCGATCCGTATGCTTCATCGTCTTCGTCGTCATTGCTCCTCCTCGACTGTCTTGCTGTCGAGGTGTCTTGCTGTCGTGCTGACAGTCCAGATCCAGTAATATTGTTAGGGGCGAGGTGGGTGGGTCTTAGTCCAGTAGTTCTGGTACTTGCGTAGATTGTAGCAATCTCTTGTACCGAGTAGGGCGATTCTTGGTCTTCCAGAAGTAGTATGTAGCGTGCGTCCACGCCCAATAAAAAAGCGAAAAAATTGGAATTTCCAAAGGTCAAATTCATCGATGGGTCTTTTCGGGAATTTCGGTAGCTTGAGTTGGTAACGGGGCGCATCCAATGCTCCATAACCAGTAAGTACACTAATAGACATTAGTCTCCGGATACTTGAATAATCGTTTGCGCTGAGGCACTTTGATCAAAGGTTGAAGGAACAATAATGAATTTAATCAATGGTTAGAAACCAATGACTGAAACTCAATCTAATTTACCATAAATTTATAGTGAAATAAATACCACAAATTTATATACTGATCTTGTGGTCAGAAATTCAAGTGATGATTCAGTATGGGCCAATCTATACTAACTGGCAACTAATTGTGAATAACGGTAATATCAACGTAACGAATAATACTTATGATACGAAATATGAAAATGGTAATGAATATGATCCGGTCAAATATAAATGTTATGTCGTGAAATTGACCATAAAAGGTAACAATATATTTAGTAAATATTATTGCTTACTAAAATCTGTGACGTTCAACGTTAACAATAAACTTGCCAAGCAAGTGCAAGAGGCCAACGCCATCCTACGCCAACGCTTGGAGGACACTGCAACAAACAAAGGTTTGTCTTGCAACGTATTGCTAGCTGCCATTGGATTGGAAAATACAAGCTCTGGAGAAGACAGAGCAAAGTTATTTCGTGAGTTTCAAGGAAGACGAGGAACAGAAAGTGTAAAACATGAAGTATTGAAGAAGTTCAAGAAAGGTATTGAACCAATACATACGAGTGAATTAGAAGGAGGGACAAACTGGGTTTTATATGGAGAAGACAAAACGAGTGGCAAGGCTAAGGCCACTGCTGGGTTTGCTCAACCTAATCAGCATCATGATTGGTTTGTACTCTGTGTGTTGGACGTCGCATGCAGCAGATATGTGGGAGCATTACAGGTTTGTAGAACTACTGTTGAGGATATACTATTGCTTCTGTTGGGCTTTTGCTGTCCCCCGTCGTATCGCCGTCTCCCATTTATCCCCGTAAATTAATCTAGCCCACTGCTCCCCAAAAGCCCTTGCCGGGATTTCTACATACGTTCCGGACAACATCTGTCTTTCTTTGGGCTTACGCCCCCTTCTTTCTTTCTTTATCTCCCCCTGCTCGTCACTCGGCTGAGCAACTTTGGGACTCGGAGGCTCCAAAGGGGGCGGGCTCGTGCTCACGAACACCGGTCCCTCTTCTGCCTCGCTATCCTCGTCAGTTTGCGGAGTGTGGGGTGACTCCTCAGGGGGGGATTCCAGAGTGAGGGTCGGAGCGGGAGGGGGATTTCCTACCCGGGGACTTTCTCCCCCTGCCGGAATCTCTCCTCCCGTGTTGCTGCATGGGACTGGGCTGTGAGGAGCTTGTCTAAGTTGGGAGAGTGGCACAAAGGCACTTTGTTTTCTTAACTCTGCCACGTACATCTCGTACCACTTTCTAACGCCTATGTTAATGTGTCAGGCCGGGGGGGAAACCAATCGTGGTCGTCCTCCCATGGTAACAACAACAGTACTAGTCAGTCGACACCTGGTGGTCGTCGAGGGAAACTGATCAACAAGGCGTGTTGGGCTTGGGCAGAGGGCGATGTATGCAGCTATGGCGAAAATTGTCGGTTTCGTCATTCGTGCCCAGCCTGCCCAGGCAAGAAGGACCACCGTAAAGACACCTGCCCCAATTCTACTAGTACCAAGTGGGACTTCAAGAAGCCTAAGCAAGGATGAAGAGGCCCTGAGGGTAAAGGCTTTGGGTCGGAAGTGCCTTCGACCTCAGGGTGTGCTCGACTTCGTCAAATTCCAATGCCGTGGTTGTGGGGAGTGGGGAAGTGGTGTGGGACCCTGGTGAGGGTGTCGCATGCCCTGCTGAAGTTGAACAAAAAGACAAAACGTCTTTCAGCATGCTTCAACGCAACAAGAAACACCGTTCACCGCAGTATGTGAGTGGTATGGCTTCCACATCTTTTTTGTTGGTGGTGCCACCCCGCACCAGAACTTCTCTTTTTTCCGGTTTTTCCGCCACCAGCGGTCGTTCTTCACAACCAAAGGACGGTCAACCAAACTTGATTGGCCATTCTGTACCCCCAGGTTGTCTGCTGCTTTCCTCACCTCGTTCTCCCCCCCTTGTCCGTCCCTCATCTCGCAACACTCCCTTTTTGTCGTCTGTAGGTAGTGCCACTATGTCATCTCCGAGTAAGAGTGGCTTACCTAACATGTTTGTCAGCTCCGATGTACGGAGGGTTCCCCTTCTCTCTTCCCCTCTTTCTACTACTGTTTCAACTCTTTCTTTTCCTCTTCTACCCTCACCTGTTCGTTTTGTCTCAACTGTGACTAATCCTTTTGCCTTGTCAGTTACTTCTACTACTACTACTACTACTTGTACTACTACTACTACTGCCACTTCTTCTTCTTCTTCTTCTTTTTCTTCTTCTTCTTCTCCCTCTCCCTCTTCCTCTTCTTCTTCTTCTTCTTCTCCTTCTTCTTCTTCTTCTCCTTCTTCTTCTTCTCCTTCTTCTTCTTCTTCTTCTTCTTCTTCTTCTTCCTCTTCTTCTTCTTCTTCTTCTTCTTCTTCTTCTTTCTCTTCTTCTTTATCCTCTTCTTCCTCTTCTTCTTTTTCTTCTTTTTCTTCTTTCTCTTCTTCTTTATCTTCTTCTTCCTCCTCCTCCTCTTCTTCTTCTTCTGCTTCTTCTTCTTCTTCTTCCTCTTTCTCCTTTTCTATTTCTTCCTCTTCCCTTTCTTCTTCTTCTTCTTCTTCTTCTTCTTCTTCTTCTTCTTCTTCTTCTTCTTCTTCTTCTTCTTCTTCTTCTTCTTCTTCTTCTTCGTCTGCTGTTGCACCGTCAGTTATTAATTGTTTTTCACCTATTGCCGCACCATCGGTTGTTAGTGCTCTTTCTTCTACTTTCCATGCTTCCCCTCTTGCTACTGTTACTCCTTCTTCTACTGTTACTCCTGTTGCTACTGTTACTCCGTCTTCTACTGTTGTTTCTTCGCCTTCATCTTATACTGTTGCCACTCCTTCTTCTACTACTACTCCTCCCACTTCGTCTGTTCCCTTTGCCTTCGTAAGTAAGCAGCGAGATGGCGGTGCCACTCAAGCTGGTGTACCTTTCTCTCCTTCTTTTTCCTCTTCTCTTTCTTTTGCTCCCTCTCCTCCTTCTTCTCTCTCCTCTCCTGTTACCCCTCCTTTCGTCAGTCTTCACCCTTCATCCAAGTCTCAGGCCGACTTTGTCCCTTTGCCCAGGTGGGTTTGGGAAGTGGCCAGACAGGAGGCGGAAGAAGAGATGGGTGCTTGGGTTCACTCAACACCATCTCAGGTCAGAGCTAGCGGCGCAGTTGAGAAGTCGTTCTCATGCTTGCCCGTAGCTAGTCAGAACTTTCCAAATTGGAGTCTGCCATTGCTGTCTCTCCCCTCTTTGTTGTCCAAAGTGGAAGGGGGCAGTGCACGACTTTCCCTTTTGGTCGTTTTTCTCCTCCTTTTCATCTAATGCATCTCTGTCTTCACTGATCGATAGATTGCGCTCCGCGCACGTGGTTGCGCTCGTGGAATACGAAGGCAAGGTGGAGGCCCAGTGCTTTGAGCCTTGGACCATGCACGTGTGGTTCGAGAGAACTTCTGACCCAGGTCGACGCTGGAGAGGAATAGCTCTTGTTGACTTTCGTTTCGAGAGGGGGAGGGGACGCTCGGTGTGCTTCTTTGGGTTGGAAGAGAACGAGCCCAGGTTCGTGCTGGGTGAAAGACTTGTACTGCCGCCCTGCAAGGGAAGATCAGCCCGTACACCACGGTTTTCAACGTAGAAGAGATCCTCAGCGACGCAAACCAGTGCTTGCCGCCTGACGAGGTGACATGGTTGAAAGGCTTCCTCACTGGCACGCAAACGTTCTACAGGCCCGGGCACGGGAGAGTTCCTCCGCGACCATTCCATAGTTGACCGATTATCGCCCGAGGACAACCGGAAGCTCTGTGAAGAAGTCTTGAGCTGCGTGAACAAAGGTTACATGGTGGGACCGTTCGTTAGACCACCATTCCAACGATGATGAGAAGAACCAAGCGATTGTTTCGCGGCAATATGCTATACCCAAGGACAAGTGGCACCCGGAGGACGGGAAGAAGAGACTGGTCCATGACTTGTCGTACCCTCGTCACCTTTCATTTAATCAGCTATGCCCCCGAACGGACGATGGGGTGGAGTATTATTCGCACGACGGACAAATGGCTAGGATCGTTGAGGCGGGACCAGGGTGCGTCGCGCTCATTGTCGACATCAAGGACGCCTACAGACGGACCCCGCTGGACCCTTCAGTATTTTGGCAACACGTGGTGGCAGTCAGCAATACGGAGACCGGCAAAACCGAGTACTACGTTCAAGTCTGCCCGGGTTTCGGCGGTGTGCCAGCTGCAGATAAGTGGAATAGGTTCTCTCGAGCTTTGGAAGTCATCTACCTTTACCGGACGATCCCCATGAAGCTCTACATCGACAACTCCGACATCATCGCCAAGAACTGGGAACGTGCTTTCGCTTTGCTCAAGAAGTTCAAGGCTCTATCGAAGCGCTTCGGCATCCCGTGGCACAAGGAGGAAGTGAACCAGACCTTCCGCGCCTTGGGCTGGTACAAGGACACCCGGGAGGGACACTGGTACGTCGAGTTACCGCACGACAAGAGGGACATCGTGATCGCCGGCCTGAACCGCCTTGCTACCAGCTGTCTTTTCAAACTCAAGACGCTCGAGAGGCTCCTCGGCCTGATGTCCTACGTGGCTCAAATGTTTTTCTACGCACGTCCTGCCGTGGGCCAGCTTCTCCAGCAGTACAACAGCTATGTCAAGGCCGAGGCCAAGACAGCGCGAGTATGTGCACGGACGTCGGCAGCGGCTCCGGCTACCCATTTCAGACTTCCTGCGAATCGGGCACTTCGACGAAGAAAAGATGGTGTGGATAGGAGATAGCAGGAAGTGCACTGTATGGACCGATGCGAACCTCTCACAAGTGGGAGAGACGCAGGTGGGGGGAAGGGGGGCGCTCATCGCGACCCCGGATCGGTCCAGGGGGCTGTACATCTCTGAAGATTGGACAGATGAGGAGTTGGTCCTGCTGAGATCGGACAAGAACGTGCCCTCTTCCCCCCAGCGTGAGGTCTACTGTGCCTTCTTGGCTGCATCGAGAGTGGCCGCAGTCCTTGGCTTCCGGAAAATACACCTCGTGACGGATTGTAAGGCGGCGGCGGGCTTTGTAAACTCGTGTTACTCTGCTCAACCGCACGTGCAAAGGCTCTTAGAAGTGTGGGCCACAAAGCTAGTCCGGGCAGGCATTGCGCTGACGGCTTCTCACGTTCAACGAGAGCGCATCGCTGTTGTGGATTGCTTGGCCCGTGCGCGGGTAGATCGAGCGCAAAGCTTGTGGCGAGAGATGAACCTGTCCGCGCTTTCTTCAACGCGTCTGCGGCCGCTACGGAAGTCCCCTGGCTTGTCGACTCCGCAGTCGAATTAATGGCCCAGTCGCTCTCAGCTGGTACTAGTGCGACGTATGGTTCTGCCATCCACAAACTTCAAGAGTTTGGGGAGTCCTACGCTACGGAACGCTGGATACCCCAATGGTGGAGGCCGGACCCAGTTTTCATCGTGCTCTTTCTCGTTTGGCTGTCCCGCTTCTTCGCCGTCTCTACCGTCAAAGAAAATATGTATGCCATCCGGGACTTCTGTCTCCGGTTGGGAATGGATGATCCAACCGACAACCACTACGTCGAGATGGTGTGGAAAGGTATTAAACGCAGTAAGCGCACAAAGTTGGACAACCGTCTGACACTTGAGTTTTGGATGCTCCTCGCCGTGGCGCCTTCGTGTTCTGACAACGTTCTAAAAGAGACAT
>WBZZ01004294.1:107500-117500 GCA_019918135.1 Paulinella micropora | reverse complement strand
TTCAAGAAAAAGGGAGCAGTTATCATCAACAACGAAGGTGTGCTTGATAAACAAAAGAATAATGAACTAAACAAAAGAATTATTAAAATCTTCCATTGGCTATCGGAATACACACAGAAAAGTAGTATGTTGCGGAAACTATATGCTAGTTTGTCGTATAGTAACTTTGCCAATCCGAAATTAGAGAATTTTAATACATGGGTTTCTAATGTGCTTGGGCATGGTGATATGCTTACTAGTTTTAGTTAGTCATGGGTGAATGTGTTAGATCCTTCTGAAATAAAAGCAGAAGGGATTAAAACAGAGTTGGAAGAATTGAGACGGAAAATAGATTTATGTCTGAATTTAAATAATATTAATGAAATTGAAAGCGAAAACGACACGGCAGAAAGCAAATACAAAGCATTAGGAAAAAAAGCGAGCAGAGATGATAAGTATAAATTGCTTGAGCAGATATGGGATGATCACGGGGGAATGATAACAAATACTAAACTAAGAAAGATAAGCGGGATTGGAGCAGTTTTTTTTAATGAGTTGATCAAAGAGAAAAAAGAAGTGCCACAAGAAGAACAAGAAGAACAATCAGCAGAAACGAAGCCATTAAGAAGAAGCACGAGGATTAAACAAAAAGATCAAAAAGATTAACACTTAACAACGATTAAAGGCGGTTCCTTGCTCTAATATTAGACTCTCGTCTGTAGCAATTAATAGAACAGATCGTGAAAAACTGAACACCATCTACATTATCAACATCAACTGCTATAATAGGCGGATGCGATTGGAATGTGCTACACAAACCACATATATTACAAAATTCTTTTTCCTAATTCTGCTGGGACATTTCTGAATAAACAAATGTTCTTATGTGTCCAACCATATCACTTGGGAGTTCGCGTATTATTACTGACATATTTTATATTATATAAAATATAAAATGAACCTTTTTGGTCAAAGCACGAATACCCAGTCGTCATCAACTACATCGTCATCTTCTTCTTTATCTATTGATAGCATTAACGATGCTTTACCTACAACGGCCTTCGGAGAATTACGAACTGCTACTCTGTCGCCAGTATTACAGAATGTATTTACATATGGTATTAACACGCGGTTTTTTGATAAAACCGAAACAAATGGCGAGGTGGTATCAACTGCTAATTCAATGGCGGTTTTGACTACATCAGCCTCAGGTAATTCAACCGCACAGATTACGACTATTGAACGAGCAAAATATAGAAGTGGCATGGGCTTAGTTGCTAGATTTTCCGCATTGTTTCCGTCATCCATTGCGGCAACCACTTTCAATTGCAATTGGCATAGGCACACCGGCAGACAATTTATGTTTTAGACAATCAAACTTGGGAATGTCTGTTGTAAGAACGGCGGGAAGTGTAGAAAATGTGGTTAGTCAATATGCGTGGAATGGTGATAAATGTGATAATACTGGAAACTTCCCCGCGATTGATTTTGCTAAATTGAATGTGTTTGAAATCGTTGTTCAATATCTGGGTAGCGGTCAGATTACATTCAAAATGGAAAACCCACGAACTGGACGAATGGAAGTAATTCATTCAATTAAATACGCAAGCACTGCTACCACTCCATCATTAGATCAGGCGGCGTTTGCTATTTATGCGAAGGCGTATTCATCAAGCCTTCAATCCGTTGTTATGAAAACGGCGAGTATGTTTTTGGCGGTTGAGGGGAATATTGATCGGACTATTGCTATAACTAACTCGTATGATAATGTCAAGAGTATAGGATCAACTGAGAATGCCATATTTACCATTAGAAACCGCTCCACATTCAACAGCAAAACGAATTACAACATAATATACTTTGAGAATTTATGTATCAGCAATTCAGACACTAAAACAATAATGTATAGCGAGAAATTACTCTTAATACCACATTGGGAGGATCGCCTTCTTATTCCAATTATGATACCGCCACATCATTGGCCGAAGTTGATATGGCAGGAACTACAACAACGGGCGGATGTGTGATATTCACATATGTGCTGTCTGGAGGTTCGTCCATATGCATTGATTTGTCTCAATATAATATCAAGATAGGACCAAGCAAGACATTTACCGTATCCGCACAAAATACAAGCGGTGGAACTGCTAATATCTATGCTTCATTAAACTGGATTGAAGATCAGATTAAAACAAAAAAAAAACTTTATTTATGCTTATTTATCAACTTTATTTTCTATCTCTATTGACATTTTTTTACGTATTCAAAATCTTTATCCTTTGTTAATTCTTCGGTTAGTTGTGCGTGATTTTTCTTCAAATATTTGTAAAACTGGTCAATATTGGCACCGCAGGGGATTTGTTGTTTATGTTGTTGTTGTCGTCGTAAGTTGATGTTTTTTATCAGAATGAATAGTATATCTAAGTTTTGTATGAATGTCATTATATTTATGCTTTCTTTTTTTCTTAAGCATGATACACCTTGAGAAGAATACTAACCTCAAAATTGACAGGACATTCAAGCACATCACCATTCGCAATTCTAATGACGATATCAATAGACCTTAAACTTTTCGTCGTATTAAATGGCACATAATCGGCAACATCATTAGAACTCTCAAAGTAGCACTGGACTCCATAGGGCTTATCTAAATTACATTTACCAACGACAGAGAAATTGCCATTTGCTTCAACTAAACCAGATTGATTTAAAGCACGACTATGAACATAAACGGCCGTTTCACCGATTAGATTGACTATAGATTGCATTGTGCTACTCGCCGCGGCCGAGATATCGGCAGTTAGTCCTATTTTGTCTCTAATCGTGCTATTATCGTAATCAAAGCATACGTATCACCAGTGAATGCGAAATTCAATTTATTAACGGAGTTCAAAGTTATAACTACGGAGTTAGGGGTAATTGCTGAATTAATTGCAGTTTGAAGGGCGGTAATAAATGTATCAATGGTGTATTGATTTTCTGTTACGATTGCCGTTTTTGTAGCGGATCCAGTTGTTTTAATCAATTTAAAAGTGTTAGCATAACTCGGTATGTTTGGTAAAACATTTGGAATAGAGATACTTTTAACGACATAAGCACTGATTATATCAATATTACGACCAGTTGCTGGGAGATCAACAACGAAACGGCCATTGTGAGTAGAAGCGGATTTTGATTCTGTTTTATCACTTGAGGAGACACGAAGGAGGAAATTTTTGCGGGTTCGCTTTTCGTCTTCTAAGTTAGAGATCGTAAATGACATTACTATATTATAAAATAATATATTTTAATTTAATTAAAATCCCATCAAACATAAACCAATCGGAAGTGCCTCCATGTTTCTTTTGTGAATTTTGGTTCTTTCTATGTTTAATAATACTATCTTTTCTTGAAAAATCACCACATTCACATTGTATTCTAACGGCACCTCGTACTCGTGCTAATTGGTTTAGAGATTCTTTGTTTTTTTCACGATATAATCTATCAGTTTCTGCTTTGTTTTGCTTTATTATTGGTTCTATATTCTTTAGCGATTTGTTGAAAGTAATCAATGTGCTTCTCACGATATTTTTTCTTTTTGGCCAGATGTTCTTTGTTTCGTTCGTTATATTTTTGTTTGTGTTGTTTTACATATTCAGCATTGTCTTTGTGCCATTCATTCACACTCCGACATGCGACATATTTATTTACACACTTGTTTTCCCTTATACATTTGCCTTCTCTTTTATTAAGTTGGGCGAGTGTTTCGCACGGGTAGTATTCCAAAGTTCAATATAGGCATCGCCATGTTTGATTACTTCAAAACTGGAGTAATATTTATGTTTCTTTTCGACTTTTTTCCAGAGTTCATAAGTGTAGCGATGGTTTGACATACGAGCGGACAATTCTCTCGTGGTACTGCCTATGTAAATTTCTTCAGTTTGATGAGACCTAATCGCATAGATTTTACCTTTCTTACAATCTACAACCCGTGGCATATTGTATTATGTTTTATTATATTATATATTGCGATATGTTTATATGGTTATTTTTATCTTTTTTGTTTAAACTACACATACTAAGAGAGATTTTGAATAAATAAGGGCTACTGCTTGACAACTGTTCTACTGGGATAGATAGACGCGACTTTAACATATTTCAACCAAGCAGTGATGGCACGAGTAGCATTATAATCGGCCGCATAACGAAGAGTGACTTCAGCAGTTCGTGAGTTATTAACTGCTAGACCAGATGCTCTAATGTGGGGCGACTGATTGAGTGTTTGAATAATGGTAGCAAATCCTGAGTTATTATCCACATTAGTAGAACTGCTAGTGGTATATTTACTGCGAAAGTTTTCAAGAGAAACAGATGAAGACATATAAGCATCGCGAATACCCATAGTCGCTTGAAGATTGTTAATATACAATTCTGCACATCCTCGTTGAACGGCGGCAAGAGTATCGGTGCTTCCTCCAAGTTCCATCTTCTGTTGTGGAGCATACCAATCACCAATACGACATTGATACTGCTTATAAGGCATTCTAGCAGTTCCAAGGTTATCAATACTAGCATGATCAGCGACCACATTTTGAGTTAGGATATACAAGCACTGAGCACGAGCAACGGCCCTATTCACTTGAAGATTAAAATCATCACTATCTCCTGGATTCGCCTTTTGATTGTAATATGTTTCATAAGTGTATGGGAGGCCATCCTTGCTTCCCATCTGTTCCAAAATATTTCTCTGCACGGCGGGAGCAAGTGAGAAGGTTTCCAACATAATAACAGGATTTGATATGGTGTAAGTCAAAGCAGAACCATCAAATCCATCAGGAATCGCACCAGTGGCAGATCCAATAATCGTAAATGCTTCCTGTGGCGGAGCAAATGTCAAACGAAGTCTCATACCACTAATCAAAGAGGGAGGAATGAGAGTTTCTTCATTAAACACTCCCGAAAAGTAATAAAGAGGAATACAAACTCTCAAATATTGGCCAGTCGCAACGGCCATGAGAGTATTAACAGCAAAATCAGTAATTGAAGGATCAGTAATATTAGCATTAAAGGTGACTGGTTCTCTCTGTCCCGCCATCTGTGCTTGCCTGCGATAATCAAAAGGATAGTGCCAAGGGAGAATGTTTCGCACCATTTTATTAACATCTTCAATTCGTTCAAGTTCGCTGCCATCCTTACTTTCCAACAAAAATCTTTCAAAAATAGCAGTTGCTGGAGTGTTATGGAAACCAATTGCGCAATCATTATCTGCTTTAGTATCCAACCCGTCGGCCTTGACATCAAACGACAAATAACAATTTTTCCCATAAAGAAAATCAGTGCTTGCCTGTAATGTAAAAATCATTTCAGTCCCCGAATTACTGGCATAAGTCTGCTGGTCGGAGAAGTTCTTCTTAAAGGTAATTCCCTGTTCAGTGAGTGCTAAATTTGCTGGCAACTCATATCTGAGATCAACTCCTCAGTATTTTTAGAATCCTTTCCTTCCATTTTTTTGTGTGCTTGTAGGATATTAAAATTCGTAATGTTCCTATACTAAAAAAATAATAATAGAAATTAAAAATAATTAATTATTCACGTGAAACGGATTGTTGAATAATATCAACTGAATTTTGTATATTGTCAAGTCTCGCATCTTGTGGTGAAGTCAATTGAAACTCTCTTGCTTCAGCATTCTGAACCGCTTTCTTTAAATAAGCCAAACTGCTAAGAGCAGTATCCAAATCAACAACATCAGCATTTTCTTTGTTATCAGAAATGTCTGTTAATGTGTTTTGAATAGTGCTCTTCTCATGTGAGACAAGATCACCAAATTCGGTTAATGGTTGATTAACTAATGGGCACCATGACTGCTCCACAATTCAAACTGGTTCAATTGAAACTCATCACTCGCGGGTCTGTTTCCTTCGTTAAGTTTGTTAATAAACTCATTAGATAATTTATTGGTGGCATGTGTGTTTTTAATCATTATATAATAATAATAATTATTTTATCAATTAGCATTAATTATTTTTGTCATAATTTGTAAATTCTTGTGTGTAATTCTTTCTTCTTTCATTTTCATTAAATCTGCTATGGCTTGATTTACATCATCGTTATTAGTTTCAGTAACGTTTTTAGTTGGCGGTGGAGTTTCCTTAGAAGCATCTTCTATTGCTTCTATCTTACTTGCTGGTGTTGTAGTAGTTTGTTTTGGCACAGAAACAGGAGTGGGATTAACAGATTTTGGTAAAGATTGTTCAACCTTCGGTGCTGGAGACATTTCAATAGGTTTCGCATTTGGTTCGGGAGATGAATTATTTGCTGATGCTATGTCTCGTGCCTTTCTGTTCAATGCTTCGTCTGGCACTTGATCTGGCTGTCCGCTGGCAATAGGTTGTTCATTTTTCTTATTTCCTGATTTGCTTACTTTTGGTTTTAATTGACTTTTAATCTTACCACTGTTAATATCCTCTTCTATCTTCTTTACTGCTAAGTACTCGGGGGATCCTTTACGAATTGTTACAAATTTTCCTTGTGCATTTTGTTTATACCAAAGTGCGAGTGCCTGCCGATAGTAAGTTTGGTATAATTTAGTTGATTCTGCCATGTCATATATTATTGCGGAAAAAAACATTTAATTTAATTTTATAAGTTCGTCATATCTCTATCCTTATTTAATCGCAATATAGTAGAAAAATTATTTCTAAACTGGGTTGTTCTTTCACTAGCAGTATTGTTAATTGCTAGAAACGAATAAGGTTCTGCCGTAGCATATTTAACCATATTGTAAAATTCCTTTTTAGTGAGAAAAGGACTTTCATATTCATCTGCTAGTCTGTCAAGTTCGCTTCTCCTTACTCCATTAAAAATAATCATCCAATGGCAATTAATTCTTATTCTTCGCGGGAGTTGTGTATAACTCTGAGTTGCTACCCAGACTGACACTTTAGCATGTGTTGAAGCGAAAAGCAACTCGGTAAGCACTTCTGATTTGAGAAAACTTTACTCTGTGCGATATCATCTAATAACAATAATATTTTTGGTGCTTTCTTAAACCCTTTAGTTTTAATCAGTTCCTTTTGTTTAGTTAATATTTCTCTCATTAACTCAGGCTTATCCTCTTTGATTATGTCTTCTTTTTTTAACTTGAGAGTGTCTTCTAAAATCGGGCACGGACTTAAGCAAAAGACAACTATTCTATCATAAAACCCTTTCAACATGTTCTTTTTGGCTAGTAGATTACAAATCATAACTGATTTTCCTCCGCCAGTGCTCGCACATATAACCATAGTCCCCATTGCTGGCAATATTCCTTCTTTTTGAATAGGAAGCAATTCAACACCATCTCTTTGTGTTTTAATTGGTTGTATTTCCAAGTCATTCTTAAATTTGGGCGGTGTTTTGCTATCTAACTCTGTTATTACTGGCCTGTCAATAGTAAATTCCTCGTGTGCTTTTTCTATGTTGGTTTTCTCCAGAGTCTGCTTCAAAAGTGTTTTCGTGGCAACTTGTTTGCTATTAATCCTTTATGTATAGATCTAGGCACGTCTTACTTTATTATGGGTTTTGAAAATAGTTTGGATTATATCTATAATTATCATATTCCGCACCAAAGGGTTGGGGTGGTGAAGCATAATTATAGAAATAAGGAGAGTAAGGACTACCAAAAGCATAATCACTTGGAGGATTGACAAGCGGTTTAAAGTCTTTTCTTTCTGGGCGAGTTTGAACTTGTCGCGGGATTTCAGCGGGGAAGTTTCTAGTCAGTTTTCCTTTCATTTTTGGAAACTCTCCTTTTTCTTTTATTCTGGTCTGAATGACGGCTCTATTGTATGTATTCACCATAAAGTGATTATTTGTGTTGCTATAAAGTGTGTTGTCTAGTGATTCAAAATCATTCTTAGTTTCTAGCACACGATCTCGTCTTTGCTCGTTGCCTTTAATAAGTGGGTTTGTTTGCGAAGTGCCAATTCCACCATTTTGGTCGCTTGGCATTAGAAAACGAATAAGTGCCAATAGGTCTTCTCTTTCATCAGCGGGAGGTTTCCCCATAATCTTATCAACCAATTGGTCAATGCTTATCATGCTATCAACCATAACTTGATTTGGTGTTGTTGCTGGATCTGGATCTTCTTTTACATTATTCTGTGGCGGTTGAACAGGTTCCTCTACAAATGCTGGTGTTAGTTGAGGTTGAGGTTGTGGTGCTGGTGTTAGTTGTGGTGCTGGCGTTGGTTCGGGCATTGGTTTTGGTTCAGGTTTTGGTTCAGGAGCAGGTGTTAGACCTTTAGGTATCGCCTTTTCAAATTCCGAATCCTTCACTTCTAAATCTTCTAATTGCTTCATTTGTTCCTGTGTCAATCTACCCCTCACTTCTTCATAAATTCTATCATCCAACATAGCATCTACCTCTGCTATATCTGACTTACTAGCCCCTTTGTTTGATGCTTGCCTTATAGCCTTTTCCCATCCACTAACAGGTTTGTCATAATCTGACAATGTCAAAGATATTTTCTTTCCAGTTTTATTTTTTAGCATATTAACAAAACCTTTCAAATGCTTCACTTGGGATGCCTTATCTTGGAGTATGGCCAAGTTATTACCAAGTCCGATTAAGTCAACATTAGGTGCTACTACCATTTCTATTTGATTTGGTGTGGGTTGGCCTCAACAAAGTAATAGCAAAGAGGGAAAACAAACAATGGCAGGCACGGGACTTAAAAGAATGGGAACAAAACAGATTAGAATATGAACAGAAAAACCCAGAGAATGCTTTGATTGAAGCAAAGATAGGGGAGGAACACAAAACACTTATGCCAAGATTAACAGGTAATCAGAGAGATATGGCAAGACTTGTAGATGCCATTATTAAAAGTATTCAAGATATAATTGTGAGTCCTAGATTAAGTAGAATACTGAATACTGCTATAACTTGGTCATTATGGTGTGAGTAGATTGGCATGGAATTGCTTATTAACTCTTACTGCTAATCATCCTCAAATTCGTGCCATGACTACTGCGGTGATGGGAAGATCAAGTGCGGAGTCTTTCAGAAGGGCATTAGAAGCATTAGCAAGAAACGAAGCACCACCAGAGTTGCCCCCGCCTAACCCTCGCTTAATTGCGGTGGGACAACAAAGAATGGGTGATTATGTGTTGAAGGATATGTTAAGAAGATTAGGCTTACAGGTATCAACAATAATGGCATGGGAGACATTTAAAAGAGGTGTTGAAACTACGGCAGTGTTTCCAATAAATGTGTTAGCCCCTTACGAGTAAGTTTAACAAGTGTTTTTTTTTCTTCTTTTGTATATCCCCAAAGGTTCGTTAATCGCTCTACATCTCTATTCATTTGTTCAATATCTCTATTCATAAACTCAATCCACGCTCCACGGGTCCGGTTCAGATTAGTTGGTCTCTTACGGATAGGACAGTCAGCTCCTGAGTGTCGTGGTCGTCCTGAACAGACTCGCTTGGTGCATGTAGAACGACACTGTGGTGCGATGTGCCCTTTCTTATTGCAGTTCAGGCAAATGATGTTCTTGTTGTTGGTAGCCATGGGAGCAGGCGATGTCGCAGTGTACAACGCCGTGACCTAGAGGGGGCAACAGTCAATTGGTTAGCATAGTATGATTGCAATATGAGGGAAAATATCTGTTTGTAATCAGGTTTTTCACCATCAGACCTGGACCAATACATGATACCTCCCACATCACCCAAAGTGAGTGTTGCACATTCCTTTATCTTGAATAGTAGGAACACCACTTGAAACTCGTCGGGGAGGGGCACACCACTGGCTTGCAAACGTTCGAATCGCTGCGTCAGCTTCTCCATCCACACAGGTAGTTAATTGCCGTTCTTGATCTTAAATTCGAACAGTTGCATGAGCAGGCGGGCCACGGAGACGGATCATTTGCTCCCAAAGCGTTCGCAGCGTGCAGACCAGATGAGGGCAGGTTCGTTGCCTGCTCGTTGGACCGTGAGTAATGCTGTTGAGTCATGACATGCTTCGATGAGGAAGCATCGGACTTGGATTTGTGCCTTC
>WBZZ01004294.1:87500-97500 GCA_019918135.1 Paulinella micropora | reverse complement strand
ACTGGGTCGGGAAGGCATGGAGAAGTGGGGAGAGGCAGTCCCACAAGAGAGGAGGGGCGAGTGGGCTGTGACGAAAGGGTCACAGACAGCACAAAAGGAGAGAAAAGAAAAAGAGAGAGAGAGAGAGAGAGAGAAGAAAGAGAGAGAGAGGGAAAGAGAAAGGAGAGAACTAGAGAGCAAGTGCTGGGCACGATTAGTACAACACCGTAGGTTCGAAGGTGTCCCACATTTCCTGCCGCGCACGGTCAAGAATCCGTGCATTCGATTGCGCAACGAGAACGGAAGAGGCTGCCCGAAAAAATTCTGTAAGCCCTCTACCAGACTCCGGGAAGCTGCCATCAAGCTGCTGATGGGCTCGGGTGCGTGAGGGAAGGATAGAGGCACCTCTGGAGAAAGTCTCTGTAAATCTTCACTCGACGTAGGAACTTAAGCGCAGATCGTCCTAGCGCTCCTGATGGCTCAAGGACGAAGGGGACAAAGGACACATTAAGGTGGGTTGCCAATTCACCGTACCGCCTTCTTTTGATGTTTTCCCTCGCATTTGCTGCTGCAAGGGGAACAATGCCAGCAGTACGAACCACTGACTCCGCCGTGGGCGTGGCAAAAGACACATCGACAAGCGCGTTCGGGGTGCAGTTCTGTCCGGGAAGCCACCACACACGGAGATCTGAGTGTTCGTTCGAGCGAAGAGTACGATTGCGTGGTTCAATTTTGACTTGTGCACCACAGCGACGAAGGAACCGAGCTAGGAATTGCACGTACGCATAGTGACGCCTGATTACAGCACCAGCAGCTGCATGGCATGTCCGTAAAATGTAGTGGTGAACGAAAGTTTCCCTAGTGAGGACAGTGTTGCACGTGTGGCACGGGATGCCATGCTCCGGGATGTCGGGGCACGCAATACCTGTGTTACGTGTGAGGACTGCTGCTCTGAATTCAGCATCAGAGAGGCTAAACTCAGGGATGGTCGGTAGGACTGAGAAGGGAAGTGCACGAGCACCCAGTTGGCATGCAGAGAGGAGGGGCTTTGCAAGCTTGCCCTGCACTGTCAGCTGCAGCTTTCGTGTCAGTAAGCCGGAAATTCCAGATGTGTCAGGAGAGGAGTCGCTGAAGGTTGCGGGGTGAACGCCGATGTGGAGTCATGATTGCCTCAAGGAGCTCATCAGGGACCCCACGATATCTGAGGTCACCACAAGTCTGGTGCAGGGTGGTCGGCATGCCGTCGTAAGTCTCAGCGTCGTTGTCTTCTAGGTTGACTTGCTCGCGCGGGTCCCTGCCTTCTATCGCACCTACGTCAACTGCTTGTAGGAAAAAGGATAGAAAAGCAGCTGGCGCCACAGCTTCTATGCTTCCAAGACCACACATACCATAGCGATTGGGCGAGTGAGGGCGTATTGTGGCACAGGTGCCAGGGATGTGTAAGGTGGGAGCAGAAAGAGTGTGGTGAAACAGTTGTAGACCATGTTGTCAAAGAGACGGAGAGCAGGCATGAGTAGAGCAGGCTCAGCAAATCGAGAGAGATAGCTCATGCGCGGCACAACACACTTGACTAGGAGAGTGTATGCAACAGAGGAAGAGAGATGGGGATGAAGGAGTGCGTGAGTCTGTGGCTAGCCACCCTGTCAATATGCTCCCAACTTCTCCTGGCTCACACATACCATGATTTATTCCGACAGGGGTGCGGAAAAATAAAGGAATTTTGGCATTCAGGACACTCCCCTAACGCAAATATTTGCATGAATTCCAATCTCAGCATTCATTTTGGTGCCGGCGAATTCGCTTCGGGTACGTACAATTACCGGGCTGGGGTTCCCGGGGGGAGGGCCCCCCGGACCTCCCCCCCCCCCCCCTTCCCCGTCGACAGGGTACGTTCAATAGCCAGAGGTACCAGCAGAGCGCAAGTGTAAGCTCTGGTGGCACAAAAACCCAAAATTCTATTGGTTTTGTGTCACCCGGCACCAAATTTTGTGGAACTCCGAAGAGAGCTCACCGAGAGGTGTCGGGTACAACAAACATTATCATCAAACTCCCTCTGGTGTGCGCGAACGGGGCCTGGTGGCGCAAAAACTGAATTTTCTGGTTGTTACGCCACCCGGCACCACAGTTGCTTATATTTTTGAAGAGAGCTCATCAAGAAGTGTCAGATGCACCGAATATCAGCCGCTAAATCCCTCTGGTGTGCGCAAACGGCGCCTGGTGGCAAAAAGACCTTAATTTTCTGGTTTGGGTGCCACCTGCGACCAAAACGGGTACGTACAATTGCTGGAACCCCCCCTGCCCCGTCGACAGGGTACGTTCAATTGCCGGAGGTACCAGCAAGTACTCCCAAAAAAAACAAGGAATTTGGCATTCAGGACACTCCCCTAACGCAAATATTTGCGCAAATTCCAAAAAAACTCTATCAGCATCAACATCGAGTCTGGGCTAGCCACCCTGTCAATATGAACTCCTGGTTCACACAAACCATGATTTATTCCGCACAAGGGTGCAGAAAATAGGCTTAAAACCAAGGAATTTTCGCATTCAGGGCACTCCCCTAACGCAAATATTTGCGTGATTTCCAAAGAAATTATATTATCATCAAAATCGAGTCTGGGGCTAGCCACCCTGTCATTATCATAAAGCATGATATATTCCGACTCGGGTGCGAAAAAAACAAGGAATTTGGCATTCGCGACACTTCCCTAACGCAAATATTTGCGTGAATTCCAAAAAAAAATCATATCAGCATCAAGATCGAGTTTGGGGCTAGCCACCCTGCAAATATGAGCTCCGAACTACTCCTGGTTCCCACAAACGATGATTTATTCCGACAGGTGTGCGGAAAGGGGGAGGGGGAGTGGGGGGGTTGGGGTGGGTGGGGTACACAATTTCCATTTTCCCCCTCCCCCCAAACCCCCCACCCCCTACTCGCAACACCTTTGAGGGATAATATTAATAATAATAATAATAATAATAATAATAATAATAATAATAATAATAATAATAATAATAATAATAATAATAATAGTAATAGTGCTTCTCTGTCAATGGCTGATGCAAATCTGCACATGCGCCTCCATCGTCTCACCCGTGAGGGGAGTACGAAGAATTGACGATAGGCTCTAATGACACCCCCGCACGGGCAGTTCCAACACTTCCAGACGGACCGGTATGTTCAATGAAAATACTGGTGGCACCGACGGGAATCGAACTGGCGACAGGGCCAATAATAATAATAATAATAATAGTAATAATAATAATAATACAATAATAATAATAATAATAGTAATAGGCTTCCTCAGACTATAGCATCAGATCCAGATCCTGGACATGTGCCTCCATTAATAATAGTAATAATAATAGTAATAATAATAATAATAGGCTTCCTCAGACTATAACATCAGATCCAGATCCTGGACATGTGCCTCCATAATAATAATAATAATAATAATAATAATAATAGTGCTTCTCTGTCAATGGCTGATGCATTTCTGCACATGCGCCTCCATCGTCTCACCCGTGAGGGGAGTACGAAGAATTGACGATAAGCTCTAATGACACCCCCGCAAGGGCAGTTCCAACACTTCCAGACGGGCCGGTATGTTCAATGAAAATACTGGTCCAGAAATAGACCGGTATGTTCAATGAAAATACTGGTGGCACCGACGGGAATCGAACTGGCGACAGGGCCCAGATGGTAGAACTTGACCACTGGGCTATCACGGTGTCCATAAATAATAATAATAATAATAATAATAATAATAATAATAATAATAGTGCTTCTCAGTCAATGGCGAATGCATTTGTGCACATGTGCCTCCATCGTCTCACCCGCGAGGGGAGTACGAAGATTTGACGATAGGCTCTACTGACACCCCCGCAAGGCAGCTCCAAGCCTTCCAGACAGACCACTACTTTCAAAGAAAATATCCTTTGAAAATACTGGCACCGACGGGAATCGAACTGGCGACAGGTCCCAGATGGTAGACCTTAACCACTGGGCTATCGCGGTGCCACAAATGATAATAATGATAATAATAGTGCTTCTCTGTCAATGGCTGATGCAAATCTGCACATGCGCCTCCATCGTCTCACCCGTGAGGGGAGTACGAAGAATTGACGATAGGCTCTAATGACACCCCCGCAAGGGCAGTTCCAACACTTCCAGACGGACCGGTATGTTCAATGAAAATACTGGTGGCACCGACTGGAATCGAACTGGCGACAGGGCCCAGATGGTAGAACTTGACCACTGGGCTATCACGGTGTCCAATAATAATAATAATAATAATAATAATAGACTTATCAGTCAATCGGCCTTTGATTCTGTCGGACATGTGCCTCCATTGGTAGCACGGGGCCGTTCGGTGACGCGGCTCCGCTCCAAAGACTCGACTGGCGGTGCAATGTGCAAATGAGCGTGCTGTGCATGTGCAAGTGGGTGCAAGGAGTGAGAGGAGTTATCTGCCGAGAAGAAGTCTGCGACGCTGCGCTGACCTGCACCTACAACAGATCTAGCCAGACATTCTACCTGACTAGGCCTTCCCCTCCTTCTACCCACCTCCTGAACGACTGTGAGGTCGATCACCTCCTCCTCCTCCTCCGCCCCCTCTGCCTCCCTGATCTGCGCCTCCAACTCCTCCCACTCCTTCCAGATGGTGGCAACAAACCTTCCTAACTCCTCCTCCACCTCTTCTGGGACAGGGATAAACAAAACGCCGAGCATCGCCGCCATCTTTTCATCCTCCCCCTTCAGCCATTCCTCTTTGAAGAGCTTCATCTCCTCCTCCGCCTCCCGCAGTTCCCTGTGATAAAGCCCTCCTCGATTCAGCATGAGGGGCTGCCGGGCTTGCGCCTCATCGATAAACTTAAACAGTGCCTCACGAGAGCTCGCAAACGTTGGGCAATGCAGCAGGAAGTGACGTAACGACTCGTTAATCTCAGTGCCACACAAGGCGAAACAGCTTGAGCAGTCCGGCGAGCATGAGCCAAATTTGGATCGGTAGAGGCGAAGGCGATTGTTGCAGCTCAACAATCGCCTTCTGATAAGGTTGTGACTTCCCCCCTCCAGCGCCCGCCAACGTGGGAAAGCAGAGCGGGAAGACATCTGGCTAAGCAGCACCCTAAGCCCATCAGAGGGCTTAGCCTGCCGCTCCCAGCCAGCTACTTCCTGCCGGACAGACCATTCCTTTACCACCTCGTTCCAGTTCGCCAGAGCGGCCCGCCAGTCCTTATCATCTACCGTGCCATCTTCGTTCACGACCCGCTTGAGCGCATCCAAGCCCTCCCGCAGCCTGTGATCTGCTAAGATCAAATTTTCCGTATCTTCCTTCCATTTGCACCGACCCGTGTTGTAAAGCCTGCGTGTTAGCGCTGTGTTGCCCAGTAACTCGATGCGCCCTAGGAACCGAAGCCGGGCCGCCTTGGCAAGGATGCTAAAACTCGGCGTGCGGCCTAAACCCCTGGTGATGCAGCCGCTTGTGCGCGTACCAACACCCAAGATGACCCGCAGGGGCGCTACCAACGCGCCCTCCAGCTTACTCAGCTTGTTGGCGCCCGGCAGATCCCAAAAAGCCGATGCGTAAAGCAACTTTGCGCCAACCATTTGCTGCCAATTCATCAGCCGGAGACGCGCTGGAACTTCGTGGGCAATCCAGAGGGGGTAGTAGGCAGCCGTTCCCGCTACAGTGATTTCCGCCGCCCGCTTCGCTTGCGGTTTATCGGAGAGGGTGTCCGTGAGCAAAACTCCAAGGTATTTGTAGTGGTCGGTGACGTTGAGAACCTTGCCCCAGAACCTCACGCACGGGGGCGACTTTTTTGACTTGGCGTGCCCGTATATCGGCATGACTTCCGTCTTGCCCGGTTTCAGGTTGATTTCAAGCCGATAGTCCTCCACGAATGTCGCCACGACATTTACAATCTGTTGAAGCTCCGTGACACTAAGCGCAATTACCGCAACGTCGTCGGCGTAAAGCAGGGTCCGTATGTCTGCGATGCGGTTGAGGTCCTCGATCTCCAACTCTTTCGCGATTCGGACCGTTAGCTCATCCATGAAGACGTTGAACAGCGACGGTGACAACGGCGACCCTTGCTGAACTCCCATCTCTTCCAGCACTTCACCAGTGAGTTCGCCATCGACTAGCACTCGCGATGACGTTCTTCGGTAAAAACGCCGCAGAATGCGATAGAACTTGCCCTGTACCCCCATCTGGGTTAGCCTCTGAAACAACCCGGCCCGCCAAACCGTAGGGAATGCCTTTCTCAGATCCACGAACAAAACGAAAGAACGGAGGCCAGCTTGTTGTCTAAGGCGCAGACGCTCCTTAAGGACAAAAATCTGGTCCCCCGTACTACGTTTTGGCCGGAACCCACCCTGCTGGGCGCAGCCTGCCCGGCTGATCGATGAAAGCCGTAAGCCTCGCCGCCATAAGGGACAGATACATCGTACCCAGACAGCTCAGAATCGCGATGTCTCTCCAATTTTCCGGATCGGTTGGGTCGCATCCTTTTGGGATGTTGACGATAATCGCTTTGCCCCAGTCGCTGGGGGTGTATTCGCACGATTTCAACCAGTTGAAGAAGCGCACCAGAAAGCTCACAATCCGCGTGCCTCCGCACTTGAGCATCTCGTTCTTGATCTTATCCGGTGAGCACGCTTTGTGATTCTGGAGATTTTCCTGGCAGAGCTCCACTTCCTTCTCGGTGTAATCATAGTCCAGCGGGCCCGTCTCAGTCCGGATCTCCTCGGCTTGCGCCATGGCCTCGAATTGGTCGCGCAGGTTGTCGTTATACTGGAAGGTTTCGCGGGCCTTCCGCTCGGGCTCAATCCGCGCTGCTTCCTCATCGGAACCGACTTCCTCTACACATGCATCCTCCAAAAACTGGTTTTCTTTGGGGACCACCATACGTCGGCGGTATTCTTCCCATTCTTGTAGTTTTTCCCGGAGTGTGCATGCCAGAGTGCCATCGGGCTTCCGAACAGGAGCAGAAGCTTTGGACCGCCGAACCCCGCCCAATCGCTTTGACAGCTTCCAGTACGTGGCCATGGTAGCGCTCCTGAAGTTGGCAGCGGTGTCATTCTGGACCCGCTTCCACGCTTGCTCCTTCTTCTCCTTGCATAACCTTCTGACCGCCTTCCTCGCTTCTTTATATCTTTGCCAGGCCTCTCGGTTGGCCTCATTCCTTCGCCAGAGGCCGTATGCCTCTCTCCGTCGCGCAATCGCTTCCCTAAGACTCTCATCAAACCATGCATTAGTAAACCCTGGCCTAATCACCCGAACTCCCAAGACCTTCGCGGCTGCGCCCGTGAAAGCTCGGACCACTAAGCTAGCGACCCTATCTACCTCCTGCTGAAGCTCATCCGGGTCCTCCACTGCTGATAGATCTGGGAGGCCATCTGGCAACAGCCCCGATATACCAGCTGCAAAGGTCTCGTCGTACTTCAACCTAAGCTTAGACAGCTCACTCTCCTTACCCTCAACTACCCTGCCTATCAAGCGCTCTGCCTTGAATGCTTTGTACCTCTTTACCTGCTTTTTGGGGGGTGGCTGTCCCCCCCAGACCAGTTCCGCCCACACAGCTTTGTGGTCGGTATCAAGGTCTACCTCGTCGACGCCGAAGCTCGCCTCCTCCGCCAGCTCGGAAGAGACGCAGATGTAATCCAGCAGATGCCTTCGTCCACCTACATTTTCCTGCCTAGACCACCAATATTTGTCCCCCCGTGGTTGCGAAAACCCACTGAGATTGCGCAACCCCGTGGCAACAAGCATCGCAGCCAGCAACTCACCATTCTCACTCCTAACCCCTCTACCCCTCTCATCTATCTCGCCAAAGGGGCCCACCACTCCCTCCTCCCGCGCTATTCTGGCGGGCCCCAGCTTAGCATTAGCATCACCAACCGTAACCACATGACCTTTGGTGGCGAAGTAGGAGATGGCCGCCTGCCACGCCTCATAGGCTGCAATAGATTCCTCTCGTTGATTTTCTTGGGGGAAGTAGCCGTTGCCGACGAACACATCCGACGCCGTCGCGCTCCCAGACGACAGCCTCACCCACAATTGCTGTGGGTGTGGAACAGGCGCCTGTACAATGGTAGCGCACGGTGCCAGATAGTTGGCCACCAACGTCAAGACTCCCCCCAAGACGCGAGCCCGCACCAGTTGCAGCCGCTTTGCCGAGGACTGCGAAGCCGTCGACTTGGAGCTTCTCCACCTTCTGCGACGATAGGTTGTGCTCCTGGACTCCGACGATCACCCAGCCTCGCTCCTTGTAGTGCTCCGGCCATTCCCCAAAGCCTGGGCTATCCGCACCCACTTTGCCTTGCCAATTATGTGAGGCCACCCTCAGTGGGAAGCCTTTCACAAATTGGGAAGAACGAAGCTGGTGCCGATGCCTGCGCTTCGGTTGAGCCCGCCTGGAGCCCTCCGCCACCCTCCACGGCCCATCCTGCACCCTCCGCCCCAGCTCCTCCAGCTCCCGCCTCCCGCCCCACTCCGCCAAGGGAGATTCACCGCTTGAGGCTTCGCCCTGGGGCTCGTCGACTTCCACGTCGAGCACCCAGTAGCCAAACCCCTGCTTGCGAAGCTCCCTCTGCATCTCTACATACTGGGCACCCCACCGTGCAGCCCGCTGCTTCTCTCTTTCCCGGAAAGTCCTACCCGTCGCAACGTGAACCTTTCCCGTGAAGAACTTACGCTCCCGCAGCAGCCGCACCATCTTCTCCGCCTCCTCACAAGACGCACATTTAATCCGCAAATGCCGCCCGCTACCTCTGCCCGCGAATTCCACCTCGACTTCCCCGAGACCGAGAATTCGGAGCTCTCGCGCCATGACCACTGTCTGAGAGACATGCGATAGCCCCCATACTATGCAACATCTCTTATCCAGCTCATTTCGTACCTTCCTCCGCCACCTCCTCGGTGGCGGTACCGCTTGCCACACGCCGTGACCAGACCTTTCCGGACGTGACTTCTCTTCCGAGGTTGGGGAGGGTGATCGAGATGCAGCAGGATTGCTGGCTCTACGTGATTCAGGTTGCCCGTCAGGTACGCGAGCACTCGACCACCCCACCCCGGCCGAGTAGCCATCGCCACCCGCAGGCGCACTCCCACGGGGAACGTCTAAACCTGAAGGATTACCGCCTTGACCCATAGAGCCAGCACTAGCGGCCGCGCTCTTCGCATAAGAACCTGACATAAGTGGTATGGGACCCCGGTGCCGCATTGATCGAGTTGTAAACTCGATAAATGAGGACCCAGGTGGGGTTATTTAAAGCTCAACCCTTAAAAAGCATACGTGTACGTATGTATAGGAATACACACAAACACTCACCTGCATCCGTAACCAGGCACGAGGCAGGACCCGCTGTGCATCATCGAGGTAGGTGTCGTGGCAAACCACCCTGCGTCCGATAAACGCTGCAAATGAGTCATCTACCGAGAGCACAGAGTGACAGGCCCGTGCACGTGTACCCACCACCCCATAACCCTCCGCCAGAGCAACCCCATGGCATCCGCAGGATGAGCACGAAGAGTGCTGAGAGAGAGGGTGAGCCAGGAGCCCCGCTCCGGTCCGTCGTTACTTTGGTCATTTAGTCGTTTCAAGGCTTGTGGTAAGGTGTAGGGCCTCTCGCCTTCGTACAAACTCCGACCGACAGTAGTTTGGTTGACCATCCTTCGCGGTGACCCTCTGAACACAACCCCCTCCCCCAGTGCCCACCCCTTGTGATTCCAGAGGCCACCCCGAGCCAAGAGCCATGAGTATGATGAGCAACTCACATGAGTTACTCTCAGTAATTGGGACCCGTCTCATAAATCAATGGAACGCTTATCGTGCGCCCCTCATAGGCTCAGCCCACCCATGTGAAAGCTAGGCCTCGCCCAAAGCAAAGCAAAGCAAAGCAACAACAACAACAACAAAAAAAAAAAGAGAGAGAGAGAGAGAGAGAGAGAGAGAGCGAGCGAGAGCGAGGCCGCCGTGGCTCGCCCGCAATCCAGCTGGGTGCACCTCGTCACAACCA
>WBZZ01004294.1:0-82500 GCA_019918135.1 Paulinella micropora | reverse complement strand
TTTATTTATTCATTTATTTGTTTTTTTCTTTCGTTACGCTTCATTTCCCCCCGCGTTTGTATCTTGTTGATACCACTTCCATTTCCTTTTACAGTTTCCACTTATTCCTTTTTTTACGCAAACACTGTTTCAATAAAATACTTGCCACTCGTATAGCCTGAGTGGGAAGCAGAAGATATAGAATGGAAGTAGTATCAAAGAGGTACAAAGGCGAAATACAAAGTCAAAGCGTAAAAAGAATGTTAGAACTAATAAACAATATTAATAGTTACATGGACCGGCCGTATAAGAGTAACTGTGTCGGACGGTTAGGGCCATTACTTATATACTGCCAATCATATTACTTTGCGCTCTTTGTTGGTTCTGCGCGTTATTATTAATAAAGCTTTGTTACTGCAGACGCGGTTAGTAGTGAGTTCGGATCTTTATATTAAGTTATATTGGTCTAAGAGGCTATCGAGACTTGTTGTGCGAACCCTGACACAGAGGTTTAATCGCCCCGGTCACACACAATTTTGATGATCTGGCATTAGACAGTCACCGTAGGCTCAAAAGTGTATATCTTCCTGACGTGCTGAAGGCAGTCCGAGGCAATCATCCTAACAGAAGGCGTGCTGTAGGCAGTCTCTAATTACCAGGTCACTCACGGACCTAATACCTTTACACTCCGGTTTCAAGCGGCTGAGGGACTCCGTTAGAAGCCACGATGCCAATCGACACTTTTAATCCGCAAGTAGATAGAAGAACTGACAAACTCAAAGGTAATAACGAAACTAGATATAATTTACAACATCAACAACAAAGTTAAGTGCGTGGCAGGTTTAAAAATAATAAAACATATACAGTTAAATTCTTCAGCTCACCCTGATTCAGGATCTGCAATCAATTTTAAATTATTTTTAGTAGTTTTGACAAACGAAGCATTTGAAGTTGTAAAAAAAGTCACCATTTCTTGTGGAAAATTTTTGGAAACTTTGTCAACAAGACAGGTCGGGCCGCAATTTTTTTGCTGATTCATTGTGGTGAAAAAATTGTTTGCAACCACGATTATGATTAAAGAATCTGTTTTTGCTTGTTATTTTCTTTGCTTTTGAACTATTGAACGTTATACAATGCAGTACAAGAGGCCATAGGTAAGCCCAACAAAGCTCAGAGGTCTTATAGATTGAACCCCAAGACAAAGACCTAAAATAAGAGTCGAGGGACAGATATTGCTTGAGTTAGTTGCTACTTATAGCTAAGAGGTGGTAGTTCACGCTCCCACAACTTTTCATTTTTGTCAGACATGTTAGCTGAATCTTGACGATTTTTCCGGAACAGTTCTTTATTTGTTTTTAGACTGTGAGTCACTGGAGGTGACAGTCGCGTGGTCTTCTTCTTCTTCTTCTTCTTCTTCTTCTTCTTCTTCTTCTTCTTCTTCTTCTTCTTCTTCTTCTTCTTCTTCTTCTTAAAAAACAAGGAAGGCTGGGGTGGGGTTTCTGTGGCACGCCACATCACCCCCCCCCCCCCCAGATTTTGCTATCGTTCGCCATTTTTTACAAAGTCTGTCGTATTAAGAGATAACAACATAAATCCCCGTTTTTTACATACTGCCAAAAAAAAACGTCGGCCCGCGGGGACAAAATGGCAACGGTCAAAAAAAGTGGAAACGGTTAATAAAATGATACACATAGCCTTTCTCAACATTGAACACACTCATAGCTGTCAATTTGCGAAAAAAGAAATATAACGGGTTTTGCGATTTTTTCTTTACTTTTTTGTTGAAGTTTATGTTAGATAGAAAAATGAAATAGAATTCATCAGCCAAAACTTCAATGCGACGTGCCGTTCGTTTTGTGCGACGCATCGTTTTGCTCTTTTGCGTCGTCGTTCTTTTTTTGCGAGCAATAAGTGCCTCATCCATATTATATATTATATTATTTATGTCATTAAATCTTATCCCAAATAATGTAAAAGATAAATATATGTGCAAAGAACAGTTCGAAATTAATACATATAGTTTAAGCAAGTTAAATGAATTGAAAATAAAGGCAGATAAAGAGATTGAAAAAGACGAAGCGATAATTGAGAATATGAAGAAAGAGTTGCTTAATAAGAAGGAGAGGCGAGATGCGTTGAAAGAGACGATAGATGAAAGAGAGAAGGAGAGAGAAGAGATAGAAGAAGACCTGATGGAGGATAGACGAAAGAAGTTGAAGAAAAGAAAGATTGAGAGTGAAATAAAATTGATGAAGCATTGGAAGAAGCAGAATAGAGGAATGATAGTGGCAGAGGAGCTTGTTAAGATGGAAAGAATGATTGAAAAAGGAACGACATTTACAGAAGCGTGTATGATGATGAAAAGATTATATGAAATAGGGATAGATGTAGGGGAAGGTAATAGAAATATGAATAAAGCTTATAGATAATTGACTATATAAAGTCCTGGGCACGACTCTAAACTACCCCTACACATACATACATAGATTGTCCCTGTGTTTGTATGTGTAGGTTGCGATGGAGGAGGTCGTCAAGGCCCTACGAAGAGCGCGAATTGAGACAGAGGAGGGTAGCGAGGAAGAGGATGAAGAAGAGGACGCCGACCCAGCCCCTGCCGTCGCCCCTGCCGTCGCCCCAGTTGGAGACTTCATTGAAGACGTCAAACAAGTTAGGTTGAACAAGGAAGAAAAAGACTATATCGTCAAAATCCACAAAACCTTTCTCGATTCCGTCAAAGAAATCCATATTAGTAAGGATGGCAAAGATTTCAAAAATGAAGCTGGCTTCGTCTTTCGTTCAGTTGGAATAGTCATGAGCATCAAAAACCCATCCACTCAGAAATTTTTTTTGGTTGGCTCTAAATTGTTGAATGGGAATTAATACATTATCTTTCCTACTTAACTTCAATCAACAAAAAATACAAAGATAATATGAATGCGATTGAGTTTAGATTGCCCATTTCTGGAAATTGGAGGAGGCGTGTTGTTCGTCGAGCTTAATAAAAATCGTTCTCACAAATCTAATATTACTTTTGCTTTTCTTTCTCTTTTGCTTGCTCTTATGTTTTCTGGTTGTATGTCTTCTTTTTTTAACTGTTGCTTTATTTTCTTCTCCTTCGTTATCTCTTGAACTTGTTCGTTAATTTGCTTTTCATCATCGACTGGATTTTCAAACTTGGTCTTTAACAACTCTCGGGGGCTAACTAGTTCTTTATTGGATAGCACAATCTTAAATCCATTTCTACCCAAAACCGTATATATCTGTTTTGACCAAGTTCGTCCGCCTTTTGAAAATAGATTTCGTTGAACTTCCCGTCTTACCTTATTACCAGGTTCAAATTCGTTAATACTTTCATCTCTTTCAATTTTTTTGTTTATTAGTAGCTTTTCCATTTAATACATCAATCGGTCTAGCTTTGATTGTTGGATGAAAACGATTATTGTAAGCTTTGACCATATCATCAATGTATGAGACCCAGTCAAAGTTCCCATTGGTTTCAAATAGTATATCAAACCACCTTCTAATAGTTCTAATGACTCTATCAACTATTCCGAGTGCTTTGTGGTCTCCTACTTCAACTGTTCTGTGTTCAATGTTATGTTCATCAAAATATTTATTAACTGCTCCTTTGTATTCTCCTCCGCTGTCTGTTGTAATGATTTCTGGAATATATGGAATAGATTTTAAACCAGTATATACTTCATTCGCAGTTTTATTTTTCAGCGGTCTAACTTCTAAAAATCTACTATTAGTGTCAATCCAAACCAACATAAAGGCATATTTTTTATTACCTGGTTTATCTTTTAACTTAGACATATCCGCCAAATCTACGAACACTTGTTTCAACGGTTTATCAGCCCATATCGTATTCTATTTCTTACTTTGTTTTTTCTGATAATGTAGTTCTAATGCCTGTTGCTCTTTTAGTTCTTGTAATTCGTCGTTCATCCTCCCTTTTTTGGCTAAGGTTCTAATACTTAATGACACCTAATGCTTTATCCTTATATCTTAATCTTTCTTCTTTTTCTATTTCAAAACAATAATTAGAACAAAACTCATACATATAAAACCAATCAAAACTATCATCAATTGCCGTAATCTGGTTAATCCACACACATAGCAACTAGTGAAGTCATACATACGATGATTATATAGGTAGTCCATAATGTGTAAGCGAACATCGAGCTGGTAGGTTTTTTATCTGGTTCATATATATTAAAACTTTAAAAATATCTTTGAAACATCATTGTTTTCTTTTTTTGACCTCTCTGGTTGTCCCGCATAAACATTGACATGAACACGGCCGGTCTTCTTCCCTCCCTTCTTAGGCTGTTCTTCCTCCTCCTCGCTTTCGCTGTCCTTGCTTTCTTCTTCCACTTTCTTTTTTGCCACTTTCTTTTGGGGTTTCTTTTGCTTAGTCTTAATCTTCATCTTGGATATTTTATCCGCAATTAGGTCAAGCATATCTTGTTCAACCTCTTCATCAGAACTGCTTTCCTCACTTTTCTCGCCGTCTCTTCCATCAATCATATCCTTCGCCAACTGCTTCTTAGTAATGTGGTCCATCTTTTCGTCATTTGTCATTTCTTTCACATTCTTAGCCTCTTCCTCCGCGAGCAGTTCCCTCGCCCGTTCAATCTTTCTCTGTTTAGCCTGTTGCTTCTTAGCCTCCCAACCCTTTTCAAGGTTCTTCATAGCGACCTCTCTATTACCTCTCGGCATTTTCTATTTGTTTATATTAATATACAAAATAATATTATTTAGATTTTATTAATAAACAATTTTTTAACAAATATAATATGAGTTTCAAATCGCTCTTAGGCTTGTCTGAAATTGCGGTGGATTCAGTTGACATAAAAAATGTAGACCTTACCAACACTAATATTATTGGCTTAAACACAGATAGGGTGCCAGAAGATGCTGACCCTGTAAATCTTTATTATACTGACGGACGATTTGATGCGAGACTAGCTACCAAATCAACGACAGACATTAAAGAAGGAAAAAATTTATACTATACAGAGCAACGAGTGAGGGACAACGACGAGGTTAAAGCCTCAACTCAACACAGAAGCAATACTTCCAATCCGCACCAAACTAGTCTTTATAACCTGATAGACACTAACATATTCGCACAAGTGAGCGGGCAATACTTAACTTACAACGATGTAGAAGGCAAATGGAAGAATACCGCCCTCGGTTCAATTGACACACTCTCTGATGCAGTCATTACAGCACCAGTGGCGATGAATAGTTATCTAACATATAATTCAATAAACTGGGTAAATAAAACATTTCCGATAAATGTTGATGAAACAGGCAACATTAGTATGGGAAGGAAGAATATAACAGGAGTTAATTTACTAAATGACAAAGGTGTTGATGAATGGATATTTGAGCATAATGATAATAATAATAAGGTGTCAGCAGCTGGAAGTATAGATAGCCACAGCGATGTGATGATATCAGGCTTCCCAGCAGATAATCAACTGATTATGTATAGCACGGGGCAATGGAGAAACACCACACCACCCTTTCTTAGATTAGACGGCACTGCTAGTATGACGGGGGCGCTAAATATGAATGGTTATGCTATTTCAGGGGCTTCTACATATAATGGAATTAATCTAGCAAATCTCGCAGTTGATGGTTCGGTGGTTAAACTAACAGGAGACCAAACCATAGCGGGAATTAAAACATTCAGCAGTATAATAAATGCTAGTGCGGGGATTGATATGAAAAGCCAAAGCATAACAAACGTTAATCTTGTTTATGGTGTGGATGTTTCCGCCCTTGATACTTCGGTAGTTAAACTAACAGGAGACCAAACCATAGCAGGAAATAAAAAATTTACATCAACTTTGGAAGTAAGTGGTTCGTCCAATCCTACTACTTTTGACGGCATTGGCATAGCCTTTGATACAAAAATAGGAATGATTGCCGCACAAAAAACAGCAACAGTGACTTGGTATCCGATACAAATAACTGGTTTGTATGTAGAGTTATATTCAGGTAATACTTTAATTATAACCGCATCTGGCACTACACTATCTTTGAATAACAACAAAATAACAAACTTAGCCACACCATCAGCAACAACGGACGGAGCAAACAAAAGTTATGTTGATACAAAAGACGGGCAAAATGTGAAACTAACAGGAAACCAAACCATAGCAGGAATCAAGACATTTAGCAGTGCCCTTGAAATAACAGGAAATTCAACGAATGCGACAACAAAGGGAACATTCGTGGTTTTTAACTCCACAGCCAATATAGGAACTATCGGATGCCTTGATATGGGCACTGGTGTAAATTATAACTTTGAAATAAATGCCAAAAAAATAAGTTTTATTATTGATGGGGCAATCGTCGGTTGGGTAAATGCTTCGGGGCTAGATTGTAATAGTAGCAAAATAGCCAACCTTCGAACTCCGACATTAGCGACGAACGGAGCGACAAAAGGGTATGCGGACACATTGGACGGGCAAAATGTAAAACTATCAACAGACCAAACCATAACAGGAAGTGAAACATTTAATGGTGCGAGCACTGTGATAAAATATCTAACTTTAACGAACAATGCCGATTTTAATCATCAAACTATCACTAATGGTGGAAATATAACATATAATGGGGCGAGGATATTAAACCAAAATGGAGGAGATATATTCTTTTCACAGACATCAGGTGATTATCAGTATTTCTTGTTTACTCTAAATACTGCTACAAGTGGAACCGCGAACCAACGAGGTTATGTATTTACGAATGTAGCATTTGACGCAAAAGGGGCGGGACTTTATATTTCAAAACTTTTGGATAATAAAAGTGCTTCATCTGACATTGTCCGTTTTAACAATGCTGGCGGTATGAGGTTTTATGGTGCTTTGGATATGAATTCAAACAACATAACAAATGGCGGAACAATAACGGGAACAACAATTACTTCAACCGCGGGTATATCAACGACGACACTAACGGCGAGCGGATTGATAACGGCAAATGCGAGTATATCAACAACAACGGCAACCGCAAGCGGATTGATAACGGCAAATGCGGGTATATCAACAACAACGGCAACCGCAAGCGGATTAATAACGGCAAATGCGGGTATATCAACAACAACATTAACAACAAACGACAATATAGTAGTAGGTGCTGGAAAAAGTGTTTTTATAGATAGGTCAGGATATACAAACACAAATAACAAATTAGTTTTGTGGGATGGTGGAACAGGCTCCACGACTGCTTTTAATGGATTTGGTATTAAACTAGACAGAATGATGTACAATGTTAATGCTACAACTGATAATCACATATTTTACTAGTATGGCGCCACAAATGAATTATTTAGAATTGGTAATGCTGGAATTACTGCTTCAAAGGCAATAACAGCAAATGCGGGGTTATCTGTTGTTAATAGCACAGCGGACATAAGAGGAGAAGCAAGAAGTGGGTCTCATGCTACGCCAGTAGGATTGTATGTTTCAGCCAATCTTGGAGCATCTTCTGCTGGTGTTGAATTCAGACACAGCAACGGAACACAGGGAGTTGGTTTTGGTTATAATTCAATATATGCTACGGGAAGCAGTACAAACCAAGATTTAAATTTTTGTGCGAGGGGAACAGGAGTAATCTATGCTCAGAGTGATACAAGCATGACGACAGCATCCAGCGGATTTTTAACATTAAGAAAAAGACCATAAAATACGACCAACCCACAAATATTTATGAAAGCAGGAGACTCATCAGGTTATGCGGTAGTAATGAATACAAGTGGATTATTACACGCTTGGTCGACTTCATTATCAAACGGTGAGAATAATACAGGATATGTTTTTATTGCAGCAGGAGCGAATGTTTGGTCTTCTGGTTCAGACAGGAGATTAAAATTAGATATTAAAACACTAGACTGCATGGATTGTTGCGATAAACTTATGAAAATAAACTGCTGTTCATATTATTTGAAAGCAGACGAAAAGAAACAGAAAAAGAACCACGGATTTATTGCGGATGAAGTAAAAAAAATATTTCCAGAATTTGTATCTGAAAGTGGAATAAAAGCAGACGATGGGGATGGAAACTTTGAAGGTATATCATACACGGACTTCATACCAATATTGGTCAGCGCTTTTCAACATTTAACGGAAAAGGTGATTTATTTAGAAAAACAAAATAATAATCTAACTAATGATATAGCCGATTAAAAAAACCAATTAGCAGAAATCCGTAATAACAATGTCCCCTAGATTACACCCTCCACCTCCACTCATTGATATGGCAGATGGCGAACTAACACCAGAGTTGAAAAATCGTGTTTTGGATATTTCGTTGAAGAATGAAGAAAAAAAAGTAGAGCACGAAGTGGAAGACAACTGGAATTGTTGTTGTATAAAAAAGAGACCGACCGACAGCCGACTTATTAAATACTTATTTCAAATGGGTATCATTATCGCCATTATTACCCTTTGTATCGTAAGGCTATCTGAAAAGAACTTACCGTGCGAGACAGCCAACACTTATGTCGGTATTTTAACACTATTGATTGGAATATGCCTTCCTTCCCCTTCTAGCTCAAAGAAATGAGCATTCATATAGTTGAGTTTTATACCAAGAAGCATCATTTGAGCAGATTAGCGGAATGGCTTCATCAAAACTAACACACCAATCACTAAAAGGCTTATACACATTTAAATTTGGTCTCTATTCCTTTTTGAATACACCACACACAACTTTCATTTTTTTATCACTGACCCGTGAATAGAAATCGCAGGCAGTCCGAGCAGAAATATTAATTAATAAAAAGTTTATGAGCAGTAATATAGAGGGCATCACTATGGCAGACTATAAATACCAAAAGATTATTTTTCTAAGTAATGATTTTGCGGGCGGTAGCAAGACATTTGACAAAAAAATTCAAGTGAGCTTTACCCCAACTAGAATGAATGTTAAGTTTATCCACTATATGAATGACACAACGGAAACGAAAACGAAAATCTTTTATATGGACCGCATCGGCATTATCGGCACATTCGCTGACAGCAACACAGCGAACATTTCCAATCTCAGCTACAATTTGGGGATAGTAGGCTGGACCGACGGACAATACAGCTTTAAAGTGCTTAAAACAGACAGCGGTAATATTGAGATGGACCAGCTAGCTGGAAGAATTGTTATTGTTTAGAATTTCTAGGGTAGGGGCCTGCTCCCCCTACGACCCCGCCAGTAAAATAAAAATATATTTTTCTATATATATATATAGTTTTTTGAGGTTGTAGGAGGTTTTTTGAAAAAAAAGCTCTTACATGGAAAAAATCAATAATGTAAAGGTGAAACCAGTCAAGCAAAACGGAGATGGCGATAAGTTGGCAAAAGGATATAAGTTATTTGATGAACCGTATGCCAATATTTTTCTTCTCGCTCGCAAGAAGAGTGGCAAGACGACCGCACTGTTTGAAATCCTGAAACGAACGACGGATAAAAAGACCCGTATTGTTGTTATAGCCAGCACGATACACAAGGACCACATTTACAAAGAAATGGTTAAGTACTTCAAGAAGAAGGGAAACCCGATGGCGATATACACATATTTGAAAACGGACGGATATAGTGTTATTGATTACGAGTTAGACAAGCTAAATAAACCAGACGAAGAGCAAGAGGGCGACATCATTCAAGACGGTAAAGAGGAAGTAGAAAAGCCGAAGTTTATTTATTTTGGTAAGGAGGAAAAGAAAAAACAAGAAGCCCCCGCAGAAAGACCGAGTAAATACATTACACCAGAAGTCGTGTTCGTGCTAGATGATTTAGGTAGCTCGTTGAGGGATAAGTCCGTGAGCGACCTACTTAAAAAAATAGGCATTATAAAAGTAAGGTGATTATGAGTTCGCAGTATCTTAACGACCTAAAACCTGAGGCGATTAAACAGCTAGACTACCTTCTTATTTTTCCAGGTCAGAGTGTGGATAAGATAGAACTCGTGTATAAACATTTGGACCTCGGCTACGACCTTGAATACTTCATTGAAAAATACCACGAGGCGACGAAAGAGAGGTTTAACTTTTTGTATGTGGATGCGGTATCGGACGAGCTGAGGCAAAATTTCAACTATCGCTTGCGATAGTCTATTGTCCCGCTTGCGGGACTAATTTTAACAAGCGATTTTTTTTCTATATTATAATGGTCGTGAAAACAACAAGGGTTGAAGTCATTCCAACAGTAGGAAAAATAACAAGAAATTCAAGCACAATGGCGGGCGGAAAAAAGAAAAGCGGTCGCAAGAAACAAAAGGGATGTGGTCAAAAAGGAGGTAAAATAAACTGGGAACGGGTCGGCAATACATTTAGGAATATTAATAACTACTTGAAAAAAGACAAAACAATCTCTCGCTTAGCTGGTGCTTTGGATAGAGTTGGTGTTCCTTATGCCGACAAAGTTCAAAAGGTTGCGAGCGATATGGGATACGGCAAGCAACGAGGTCGTGGGGCACTTAAATTTTAATCCCCCACAGATAATAAAAAACTAAACTTTATTACTTTTTTTACTAACAATATATACAATATGAACACAAGAAAAAAACCTAAACAAAGACCGCCGAGGATATACAGAACGAAAGATGGTCGGCCATATATCAAAGTAAAAGGCAAACGAGCATATCTAAACTTTGGAAAGAAAACGAATGACTTATCAACACTTCAAATCGTTAAGCTGTTTATGAAATATTTGAACAAACCAAAAGCAAAGAAACCTTGGCCGACACATAAAGACAAAAGCATACTGAAAAAAGTTCAAAGCCTGTCGGAGATTGAGCAGAACACGAGAACCGCAATTCAAGACCACTTAGACAAGCTTAAACAAGAAAAGTATGACCTCATTGAGGCTATTGATAAAAAGGAAAAGTCAGCACGGGAGGAAATGGAAGGCGAGAAGAAAAGGCAGGAAAGAAAAGACCTAGCCGATGCGAAGGAAAGAAAAGATGTGTTGGACAGAGAACATAAAAGAGAACTGGCGGAGGCGAAGGAACGGCTGGAAGAAAAGGATAGGGAAATGAAAAAGGAACAACGACTTATCCAGGAACTAAATGCTGAACGACGGCATAGGCAGGGTTTATTAATGGCACCAATCGCTCCGCCTATGATAAAACCACCACCACCCAAAGGACGACCTCAAAAAAGACGGAGAGGAGTTGTTGTAAAGGATGCGGAAGAAGAGGAGAAACATAAGCAAACTAAAAAGGAAAAATTAATTGATAATATGTTCGCAGAGCCTATAAAACAGAAACGGCATAGATTAGGAAAACCTGGTAATGAAATAATTGTTAGAAAACTACGATATATTGGACACGATATACCAGATATTAAACCAGCAAAAGGAGGAAGAATAAATTATTCAGGAATGTTGAAAAAATGGCTATACACAAGTCCTATTATAAACGATGGAATGGTGTCGCCGGACCAGGCTTGGGCGTCGTTTGATTTATGGGTGGAAGGTGCGGTTCAAAAAAGAAAAGAAGAACAAGACAGAGAAGCCAAAGTAGAAAATCCAGTGGTAGAAGAAGAAAAAGGAGTAGAAGGAAAAGTAGAAGAAGAAAATACAGCAGAAGAAAATACAACACAGCAAGCAAATATGACCGAAGCAGAGACAGAACCAGAATCGGATGCTCAGTCTGGAATAGGTAAAGGATTAAGGACGAATGAAATAGACGACATAATGAAAAAACATAATTGGTATTTGGGCACGATAGCCAGCGACCAAATCAACCAGTTAAAACCAGAAAAAAGAAAGAAGTATGGTTTTATTATGAACACACAAAAAAGTTCGCAACCAGGGCAACATTGGATGGCTGTTTGGGTTAGTCTGAATGGCGATAGGAGTGTTGAAGTTTATGACCCGTTAGCAGAATATCAACCAACTGAACTTTTCCAACACCAGATGAAACAGCTAATAGATAAAAGCCGACCTGATAGTTATTTATTAATGAAGGTTAATCAAGTTAAACAACAGAGTGATACAAGTGATACCTGCGGATGGCATAGTATGCGGTTTCTTTTAGAGCGGGTGAAAGGAACCAGATTTAAATTTGCCAGCGGATGGACTGACTTAAAAGAGAAGGAAGCGGAGAAGTTAAAAGCCCAGAACGGATATGGCTTTGATACTTTTATCTAAGCAGGGGCAAGCCCCCGCACCCCCTCCGTTGTGGCAGGTAATTAAAACAAAAATATATTTTCTAATATATAGTTTTTGAGGTCGTAGGAGGTTTTTGAAAAAAAGCTCCTACAATGGATTATAAAGGTGGCAGGAGTAGTGGTATCTATTACATAAACAGTAAAAATAGGATAAATGGCACAGACAGCGACTTTACACACTCTTTGGACGCTCTATTAGGATTCTTTTGAGGGACGCTCTATTTTGCTTGTTAACTGCCTAGCAGCTCGCTGAGAACTAAACAAGGCAGTCGGTTTACTTCCGAATGTCACTATTGGTACTTTGCTTTTCAGCTCGGTAGGAATGATGACATTCTCGGGATCATCCGACTTAACGGGTTTAGGTTCAGCTTTCACTTACGTTCTTGTTTCCTCCTTAGCTCCCTCTTTGTCGTCCTCTTCTTCCTTTGGGGAAAGTAGAGGTGATTTCAAATGGGGGAGTCAGGAGGAACTAAAACGTTAGGAGCTTTCAGGGCTTTGACGAATGGGTGGTCCTCACATCCAGGGATGACTGATAGGACAATAGGATTGATTGGTGGACCAATTACTGCAAGCAGCGTATAGAGGAACAAATCCCAGTCCAGTTTGTCATCGTGGAGTTTGGGAGGCTCCATTCTGAACTTAGCTAGATCAAACATGGGGTTAGCCATGTTGGTCTAGTATGCAAAGGGCGGAAGATAGGAGAAATGCTCGACTATCAATAGATCACTAACCTGGGGTGAGTGAGGGTGAATAGATAGGGGAAAATATGGATGTGGAGTCCTAGTACCTATCGCACCTAGTCTGACCACAGGTGGGGATTGCAAAGACTGCTTGCAGCACGTCTTATGCTATGATGATTGACTGCCTTCCGCACGTCCGGACCACGTACACTTTTGCGTGACTGCCTGGTGCCAGCTCACCAAAAATGTGTATGTGTGATTAAAGCCCTGTATCAGAGTTCGCACAACAAGGCTCGATAACCTGTTTGACCATTATAACTTAATATAATGATCCGGAACTCAGAACTCACCGCGTCTGCAGTACTAAAGCTTTAACCCTTACTCGGGCAAGATCCACATTTGTGGATACAATCCACATTTGTGGATCTAGTTTTCAACTTAAATAAAAACATCAATACCAATTGTAAATTGCTATACTACGCAACAGATTAATAAATCAAGTGTTGTTGAAGCAATCTGTGAAAACCGGGATGTCATAGCTTAGCTGGAAGTGACTTAAATATGAAACTGAAAACAGACCAACCACTTTTTTTTACGAATTTTCGATACCATTTTTATGTGGAAATTGCCTTTTTATATTTTTTTTCAACATCATGTCTGCGCACTCAGAGCTTCTCTCAGTCCGTGTGCGTCTTCCAGTCAGAGAATTTGGTGAGGCCTTTGCCAAACAAAAATATCCAGATGACTGGAAGACTAGGGAGATTGAGTGAGGGCACTGTTTCACGACCGTATGGTCGCACAAAAGACAAGTTCTGGGTGGAGTGGGACCCAGAAGACGAGGATGACTCCATGATCATTGCCTCTGAGATTTTAAGCATCGCATTTAAGGCGGTGTAGAACCCATGAACGACATACCAGAGCAAGCTCAGGAGGCCAAAGCACAAGCTGGAGGGATCTATGATGATGGGTATGCTTGCTTTCTGTGTGCCTAGTTTTTTTTTGTTGCTGTGCATTTGTTTCTATGTGTTTTCTCAGTATGGAGGGCTTGATCCCGAGCGATCCCGAGGATGAAGATTACGAGTACCTAGCACCCTTCTGTTCACAAGTGTTTGCTTGTAATTTGGTGTTGCTTTCTTGTCAACTAAGGCTTGCGATAGTACTATGGTATGTTTTTGTACCATAACACATTCACAAGCCTTAGTTGACTGTGTTACTGCCTGTTTTGCTTAAAAACAGACCGCCACAGGAAGGCGATGGAGAGGAGAGTTCAACCGAAGAAGAGGAAGAAGAGAAAGGAAGCAGAGGGTGAGGGAAAACAGACTGTCGATGTAGACGACGCATTTGTGAGTGATGATGAAAAGGAGGGAGAAGGAAGCTCCAGTGATAAGGAGGATGCAGTGGCAGTGGCTGAAGGTAAGGCAGGTGATGGCTTGCCTGCCAGTGAGTTCAAAAACGCACAGGAATGGAAGGTAGGTGTTGCTCCTCCTCGTCCTGTGCCAGCTTTTGAAGGACAATCAAGAGCTTCTATTGGTGTGCGTTCGCCCGACCTCCTCAGCATGCTCTATATTTTCTTGCTACTGTTGCCTATGTCGTTCTGGCAGACTGTGACTAAAAACACCAACGGGTATGCTACCTGGAAGCGAAATCTCAGTGCCTCAGAGCGTCAGCGGGCTTGGATACCTGTGACGCTTTCGGACATATTTTCTTTTTTGGCTATCATTATATACATGGGTGTAATGGGTCTACCTGCACAGGCAGATTATTGGGTGGGAACCATTTCTTCACTCTGGCAATGGCCAGACCTTTCCAGCGTCATGAGCTTCAAAGGATTTCAAGACATCAAGCGATATTTTCATATATCAGACCCTCGTCTAGCAGCTCCACGTGGCTCCCTCTGTACGATAAACTGTTCAATGTTCGACTTCTCGTAGAGGTCATGCAGGAAAATTTTTCCAAGGTGTGGGAATTGGGGCAATGGGTTTCTATTGATGAGGGAATGATTCCATTTAAAGGTCGTAGCTATCTGCGGCAGTACTTACCAATGAATCAAATCAAATGGGGTTTCAAGCTGTTCGCACTGTGTTGCGCAGTTTTTGGCTACTTTTACTCTTTTATTGTTTACGAAGGTGAGGGGACGGTGGAAGATGATACAAGTAATGGAATGACTTATGCGGTTGTAATGAAGCTTCTTGACCTTGCGGACATTGACAACAGCGGCAGAATCATCGAACTTGACAGGTTTTACACAGGTCTTCAGCTGTTTTTTGACTGTGTACGGCTAAGGGGTATCAACTGCACTGGGACAGAGGTAAATCGAGATTGAGGGGTGCAAAAGATCTGCTAAACGAGATCAAGACCAATAGTGACCGAGGAACCTCGGCGATGGCAACTTGGAGCAATCATGACGACGTATTGCATGCAGTGGGGTGGAAAGACACGAAGATTGTTTATTTCTTGTCCACAGTACTGGGAGGAGCTATGGGTCACGTAGAAAGGCGACTGCATGGTGGGGTTGGAGCAACAGAGGTGGTCAATTGTTTTGAAATTGCAAACACCTACACTGAGCGGATGGGTGGGGTGGATGTAGGTGATCAGTTGCGCCTGAGGTACGGAGTGGAGAAGGCCATGAAGTTCAACAACGCCTGGTTCAAGTTATTTGCGGGTTTGTTGGATGTTACTGTAACTAACACTACCATTCTCTACAAGCAATATCATCCCCAGGCAACACGTAAAATCATGCTCAAGGACCTAATTGATGGTCTTGTATCATATTCGGATGTATATGGAGGTGTTAGAAAGTGCACAGAGGCACGCAAATGTGGTATGCCATGGCCATCTAGTAAGCTCAGGCAGCGAGGCGAGTGAGGGAAAGCATAGCGCAGTCAACAAGAATGCAGTACATTGTGCAGTGTGCATCGACAATGGAATCCGCAAGCGTACGCGAGCTTACTGTAGCAATTGTCGTTATTTTTTCTGCCGAACAGGCACTTGTGTTTTACGTGGCATAAATTTCATCGCTGGGTGCCATCTGGCAGATATAAGAGGCAGCCACTCTGACCTCGGTTGTGAATGTTTTATTAGTTATTAAAGAACGATTTTTTGACATGGTTAGCTTCAACCGGACTTATTTTGATAGTATTTATTAATACAACTATCAAAATCCACAAATATAGATTCAAAACTCGAAAAGTACCGCCGATCCACATTTGTGGATCTTGATCCACAAATGTGGAAGCCCGAGTAAGGGTTAATAACGCGCCAAACCAACAGAAGGCGCGCAGATCGACATGACTGGCCGGATATAAGTAATGGCTCTACCAACACCGTTACTCTTATACGGCCGGCCCTTGTAACTATTAATATTGATTATTAGTTCTAACAGTAACAGGTTGGTAACTAATATATCCATGTATTTAACCGGGTTATACGGTTACATCCCGTATCAGAACAATTCATGCCAATCCACCTTTGTGAACCGAGTGGGTATATCTGCCCCCACAAAGTGGTCCAGTTATTGTTCCGTTCTTAATATCAACCATCCGTTTCAGTCGTCCGTTACTGTTGGACATGGTATAATCATTAAAGTCATTTTTCGATATATCGTAAGTCAATGTAGCGCATACAATGTGCAGAAAGAAAGCAGAAGTTCTATGACGAAAATGCTATTTCTGTCATAAAATTGGGAGGGGGTACTGTAGGCATCACGCCCGGATAGCTGGTAAATGATAAGTACATACGAAGTACCGAAGAATGACTTTAATGATTATACTTTACCCAACAGTAACGGATGACTAAAACGATTGGTATGCATTAATAACAGAACAATAACTGGACCCACTTAATGGGGGCAGATATACCCACTCGGTCCATTAAGGTGGACTGGCATTAGTTATTCTGATAGGGGATTTAACCGCATGACCCGGTTAAATACATGGATATATTAGTTACCAAATCTATAGTCTAACACTCCCCCTGATTACTTTAGATTAGTACAAACTGTGACATAATTAAAGATAATCCTTAAGCCTGTGGAAATATGTATTAGCATAAAAATGATGGAAATTAAATTAATATTACACCTATCGATTATCCACTCCCTCATCTCTCGCAGAAGTAGATACATTGGCTCTGCTAACAGGGATGTCCCATTCAGAGCTATGCCCCGGCCCATAGCGTACTACATGTGACTCACGTACTATAGTCCTGTGATAGCAGTGTGACGTAGGTAGTAGTCTAAGAGCGCTCGCACCCCTCAGTGCTATTCCTTAATCTAACTACCTTTATACTACCTTCCCAGAAACTTATTATTTCTAACTTACTTCAAGGGGATCTAACTGAATGAAATATCATATTATGATACTATCATAGTCAAATATGAGTTGATCCCAGATTGATATAAATTTGAAAAATATGCACTAATAACCATAAACATAGAAGATGTAATCATCATACATGATTTATATAGTTAAATGTCGGGAAAATGTCAACCCGATTAGCATTGTCGGGAACGCATTGTCTGGGTCCCTGCAAGATTGTCAAAGCATAAAACATACAAATGAGCGTAAATCTTGCGTGAAATTCGCAAACCCGCATATACCCGTCTGCACACACCAATACAACCTCATGCAATAAGACGTGCACAGAAACGATAATGAACGCATATATTTATGATGCACATACGATAATGCAATAAAAACAGGTATAATTACTTAATATATGACCGGGCAAATATGACTTATATACAATACACATGACAAGTAAAGATATCGCTAGATAGCAGCAAAACAAACATGCTGGGCCTTCACAGCCTATACGCAGTTATGAACATGCCGGTTCCGCTACCTGAAGCACCTGCTGGTAAGATGTATATAGTCATAGCATATAGATAAACATATAACCATAAGAAACAACATATTACAACATCATCATGAAATAACTCTGTTTAGACGCGCAACATTACCAACATTACAACAGAAAACATCAACATGAAGATGATAACATTAAAGGTTGCATTTCAACATTAATTATCTATTACATCTGACGGTTGTCATAGGATACAAGCATATACTGAGAAATATGAGCGATCCGATCACATCGACAACTATGTCTACTATTTAGTTGCCCTACCAAAATTATAACCATAATACAAAGCTCCCTGGTGGCCTCATTGGGTCTACTTAGTTTACAATCTATATGTCTGGTCATAACTATTACTATTAACTATTATTATGACATTAACTTTGATTAAGTCTATATAGCAAAGTAGATCATCGACACATGCGATATAATCTATGTAACATGTATAAACTTCTTGGCTCTCTCTCCCCCTCGCTTTTCGGAGTTTCATGTAGCAAAAGTGAGTTTAGTTGATAAATATTTAGACATTGAAGGAGACCAAAGCAATGTATACAAACAATCAAAATAAGGCAAACAATAATGTCATATAACGCATGGTGCGGAATGCATAATACAACAAAGCAAAGCTATTCAATCTGCATTTCTACCGCGACATGCCCGGAGATTGGCGAAAATTGCGGGAGTGCAAGAGATTTAGTCAGGTCATCTGCTAAATTTTTCTTTGACGCAATTTTATACAACTGCACGGACTTAGCACGGCACCTGTCGACCAAGTAATGAAAACGCACTGCAATGTGTTTAGTCCGGTTTTCACCCAAGCCGCGAGCCGACAATGAGATAGCTCCTGAGTTATCCTCTAAGATTGGGATGGTGCCCGGCAAATAACCCATGTCCTCTAACACCCTCCTAATGGCTTCAGCCTCCCTAACCGCTTCGTTAGCAGCTATGATCTCGGCTTCCACGGTCGAGTTAGCTACTACTGATTGCAACTTTGAGAAAACTGAAATCGGAGTCAAATGAAAGAAAAAGATGAAGCCACTACGGGACCTTCTATCTTCTTGCCTAGAAGCGAAATCTGAATCACAGTAGCCAAAAACGGGAGTCATCTGGCGGACTTCTTTAGGGATCTCTGCCTCACCGAGCTTCACCGAGTGCTGAGACAAGTGACTGGGGTCAATATCCGTAAATGAATCCATAACTGGCGATCCGCTGACTGGCTTCTGCTTACGCTCCCCCTGCTTCGCGTAATCCCACATAGAAGTGATAGACTTATCCACTCGACGGAAGAAAATCCCACGTGGTGTCACCAAAAACCGACAGATTTTATCGATTCGCGAATACGCGCGGGGAGGGTTCGGTACCATGTCCAAAGCTGCCATGTTCAGAGCGCAAACGATCAAGGGTTGTGTGTTGACAGCGACAAAGAGCAAAACACCGATAAGGGTACGAAGATCGTATGCCAAAATGGCGTGTTCGGGCTTGAGGGGACGGACCGTATCCGAGGTGTTGGGGGACTTAGCGGGAATAGCGCTTTCGTATCCTAGCTTTAGCAAAACGGCTTTAATATAAACCTTTTGGTGGACTAGGATCCCATTTTCGAAATGGTCGAGAGAAATGTTCTTGAAAGACGTGGCTAAGCCAAGGTCTTTGCATTTCAAAGCCTTTTTCTGGAAGAACCTAACTAAGGCTATATGCTGTTTCTCATTAGCAACATGCAAACCATCATCGACATGGAATGTAAGCAGCGTGGTGTGCTGTGGGTTGTTGTCCTTTACTATCGCATAGGACGCCTTATCTATGGCTAGGGGCTTATATCCAAACTGAACGACTATATCGTTCAAGACATCGTACCACAGTCTACCAGACTCAGGATGACCGTAGTAAGCTTTGAGGATAAATCATGACCACCCTATTCGCTCAAATCCGGGCGGTGGGCGCGCATAGATGGTGTAAGGCATGATTGCGTGCAAATATGCGGTGACAAAGTCAATAAGCCATAAATCCCTATTGTGAACGGTAGCGTGCGCGACAAACATGAGAAATGTGCAGTGGTGAGCAGTAGGAGAATATGTGCGCTTAATGAACACCAGGCTCCATTAAATCTCCTCTTATGGCAGTTCTAGCTTTACAATAAGTGCCACCTTTAGGGTCAGGTTTTACCGTATCGACCCATCTCAGTGGTATTATTTTACTGCCACTTCTCCTCACTTCAGTCTCTCTTACCTATTCAAAGGATTTCAGCTCTTCTTGTTGTTTTATCTCTTTCTCTCTCGCTGCCTTCTTGTCTTGCGGTTTAATGTCTGGCGGCAGCTCAATAGAAGCATAAAAGCAAGCACTAGGAGCAAAAGCTGGCACTACCTCTAGCAATTTAGCGGCAGTTAGTATGGGCGGTGTTTGTGTCCCTGCAGTGGTTGCAGCTACGCTATCTGGAGGAACAGTTGGCTGCTTCTGGGGTCTGGTCCTCTTTTGACCAGCAGGTATGAGATTGTCTCCCGAAATCTCTCCTTGTGCCAATGAACGGAAAGTAGTGGGGTTAGGTGTATGGGGAGATAATACTGGCTGAGGTAGCACTTCTGGAACACTTACTTCGACTTCGGGGGTAACTTCAATAAGACTGTCCGTACCGACTGAACTAATTCTATATTTTTCTATCTGACTATCTAGCATTCTCTCTGCTTCACCATCTCCGAAATCTACATAATGTGTTTGTTCCATTTTTCCAGAGATTGCCTTTAAAGCTCCCCCTGGACGGATGGCTCGTCCTTTCCTAACATGAGTGCTCCACTTATCTCCGTACTGGGCCCTAGCCCATTTCTCTCCAAATTCTGGGGCAGGGACTGCTACTTCAACTCCCTTCAAGGCATCCAGTCCGGCAGAGACTTCAGGGTGTTGACCACCAGCGGTCTCTGGTTAACCACCCTCGCGGAAAATCCCCACGACACCTTCACCCGAGACTACGGCCGCTCCTGGCTGCAGTCCCTGGTCAAGCTGCGCGAGGGGCTCGGCACGCCCGACGACACCGGCTTCCGGCTGGTGGCGGGAACGGCGGGCCTGCTGGCGGCGGTCCGTGCGCTCGCGCAAAGACTCCGCCCTGACTGCAGCGACGAGAGAGTGAACGGGGACCTCAACTCCGGCGGCCTGGTCTCCTACCGACTGTTCCGGCGTGCGTGCAGCCTCAGAGACCGGCCCGGGAGCACGTAGCCCCTGGCGGACGGCGCCCCCCCCCGGCCAGCGTGCCAAGCGAGCCTGACCTCTGTCCCTTGTAGCTGACGGGCCTGCCGGAACGTAATAGCTGAACATTTTATTATATACAAAGCTATTCCTTCTATTCTCTGCGCCAGCCCGAGGGTGCTATATAGTCTCTAAGCCGCTCCACTTTCTGCAATCTTAATACGCTCGTCTGGTCTGTGTTGTTGTTTTCAGGCAATGTCAGTTTTTCTAGCTGGTCACATCCGTAGAGTCTCAGTTCGATTTTGTGAGTTGTGGTTAGCTTGAAGGAAGTGAGCTCATTGCAGCGAGTAAGGCTCAGCTGGATGCGTTCGCACTTCAAATCTGGAGGCAGCGCGACTTCCTCGATGTTACATCCGTCGAACTGCAAGGACAGGACTCCGAGAATCTTGCACCCGGTAGGCAGCTCGAATTTCTTGATAAGATCACAGCTGGCAAAGACCAGCTTGATGTGCTCGCAAGTCAAATCCGGAGGCCACACGACTCCGCTAAGTTTGTTACACCCCCGAAAGGTCAGGTCCCAGGTCTTGCAGCGCGAACTAGGCTGGAACAGATTGAGCATCTTGCAATCCCAACAGCGCATCTCGATGCTCGGGCACACCAAACCTTCCGGGAGATATATTTCAGCGAGACTCGGACAGTCCCTGAATGTAAGGGTAAAATTGTCGACTTCCTGGACGACTTGTTTAGCATCATCGAAGCCAATTTTCAAGCGACTGGATATTTGGAAATCGGTAAGCTCGGGCAGCAACGAAAATTCCAGCCTCAGGTTTTTACAGCTCAGTTCTGCGGGCAGAGCAAATTTAGCGAAGGTATCACACATCGAGACATCCACTGTAATGTCGCCATCAATGATCCAACCCAAGGGCAACGCCAGTGAAGCGAGGCTGGGCAACTGCTGGAGCTCTAGTTTGACGCTTTTGCACCTAAGGTTCATAGGAAGTTCAACGTTGCTGAGCCCGCCTGACAGTCTGCAACTTAGGTCCAGACAGCCTCTAGCAAGCTTTGGCGTAGCGCTGCCCTGCTCGTGGTTTGCTTTCGGAACGAATCGTACTGTTTCAAGCCTGGGACAATACATGACAGTAATCTTGTCATCCAGCGCATCGAGACGCCGAGCGAGCACGATCTGTCGTACCGGACATTCGCTCAAAGCAACATGTCTGAAAGCTTCGACATCTACCTCTAGGTCGTCTGTGCCCGACCGTTTGATAACAAGCCATTCGAACCGATCCTGGTGATCCTCCGAACGTTCTGCCGTAAGAGCAAACTTCTTAAGCTCTGCACAGCCGAGCAGCAAGAAGGTTGTGTGGCTTTGCAGCCTGAGCCTCGTCTGCATAAGGTGGAGTTCCTGGACTTGTCCGTTACTGACCTTGAATTCTTGCCTCTCTCGTAACTCCAACGTCATTTTGTGCAAGCACAAATGCTTGATTGGGATGTCTGTTGCAAAAGGAAAGCACGCCCCGTTGTTCTCGTCCAGAATCAAATGATTTCCAGTGTCTTGTATGTTGGATTGCTGCCTGGAAATAACTAAGACCTTGAGCTCCTTGTTATCCACCTCACTAAAAAATAGATCCTTGGTCACTCGATTCATGGCTTCCCAGTAGGCTAGTTTGTTTGCGACAGCTAGAACAGGCATCGGAGCGAACTTGAGCTTTCTCCGGTTCCGCATGTCCTTGACCAGCTCGTCCCGTTGTTCTTTATTGCACGGCCTCTTGAGCTCCGTAAAGCCGAGGACATTTCGACCGTAGGTAACTGCATTGAGTTGCTTGCGATCGCGTCCAAGCTTGAACTCCGTTCGGGCTTTGGCCAAGTCTTCTCCGGGGGTCAGACAATAGCGGTAGAGGAGGTACCCCGCTATCAAAGCTTTCGCTCGCTCGTTGGGGTCGGTTTGGATATTGCGGCGCGTGGCACCTACATTAGCCTCTGCTGTATCGCCACCGAATTCGGTAATAGCCTCGACGAGTTCTGGGATGTCAAAGACTTTGGGTTCGGTCCTGCGTTCCATTCTATTGGGTATTCATTGTTCTTACCTAAGATTACAAAGCGTCGTCGGCCAGCCCTCTCCTTTTGTCACCTAAGCTTCACTGTCAAAGTTCCTGTTAGGATACTTACCAAGGGGGGAAGGCACCGCCGTGTAGCCAGGAGAGGGGGAAGCGAGAAGCAAACAAGCTGTTTGAAGGAAGGGAGGGGGTGGGGTGGGGGGGGGGGGGGAAGGGAGGGGGCGAAAACTAAACTTTTTTAAATTTGCAAGAAGGATATATAATAGAATGTTCAGCACGGGAAAGACAGAGAAAGAGCGGGCTCAGGGGATGCCGGCCAGTCAGTCAACAAAACACTTAATATATAACAGAATGTTCAGCTATTACGTAGCTCACGGGCCTGCCGAACGGGGCGCGTGCGCCTCCAGCCAGGATCTGAACCAGTGGGGTACGCCACCGCCGCCGTGCACTGGCTGTTGACTGACTGGCCGGCATCCCCTGAGCCCGCTCTTTCTCTGTCTTTCTCGTGCTCTCTGTGTCCTCCCCTTCGATGGATGGTTGGGAACAGTCATTAAAAGCCCGATGAAGCCGTTCCCGGCACGAGGGGGGGGGGGATGCACCTGCTTCCCGGCCCAGACTAGACGCTGGCGGACACGACCGGCGTGGCCGCCGGGCCCGGGGCGAGGGAGGCGGAAGGGGAGGAGGAGGAGAGGGAGGCGGAAGGGAAGGGGAGGAGGAGAGGGAGGCGGAAGGGAGGGGGGGGGAGGAGAGGGAGGCAGAAGGGTGGGCGGGGGGAGCGGCGCGCGCCCGTGCCTCCGCCCACCCCCTCCCCGTGCCGGGGCCACGCCGGCGGGGCCACGCCGCGCCCGGGCCAGTGCATGAGCTTCACGCGCTTTGAAGACCTGCTGGGCGCGGGGGGCGCGGACGCAGAGGAGGAGGACGAGGGGGGCGACTGCCTCCCGCCGGACAGCGCCGGGTGGTTGGACTACGGCCGGGACGACGAGGACACCGGCTCCTCTTCTTCCAGCGACGACGACGACGCCCCCGCGGGGAGTGACGCCCCGGAGGGCGCCGCCGAGGTGTGGTTCGACCCGCGCGGCGAGGACCCGCGCGGTGAGCTCGAGCAAGAGCTCCGTGTCCTGCGGGCGTTCCTGGAGTCCGCCTTCAACCCGGCGCGCTGGGGGCGCGTGGCGGCGCCGAGCACGGCGCGGCAGCACGTGCGGCGTGCCAGGTTCTTCGCGGTGTACGCCGCGCACACGCTGCCCGGCCAGGTCCGGTGCCTGCGGGAGGCGCTGGCCCAGGACGGCAAGCGGGCCAAGCAGCTGCTGGCGGGCTTCGCCGAGGCTATGAGCCCGCGCTGGAAGTCGGCGACCCTGGCCGGCTACCTGGCCACGCTGCTGCAGGTCAGGGCCATGTTCTGGTCAGAGTTGTGGCAGGCCCGCCTGTACCCGGACGTCTCGCGCTGGCTGGGCAACCTGCACCGGCAGGCCCTGGCGTACGCCGCCGTGGAGGGGCGCTACGCGCCGCCCGAGCGGCCGGCGCAGTCCCTGTGGGACCTGCAGAGCCTGTTGTTTGCGGCCATTGCCGATTACCTCCACCATTACCCCGAGGATCGAGAGCGGCGCTCGTCGGTCCCGCTCACAGAGGAGCGGTGGCCGGACTACCGGGAGGGCGTGCTGCGCCCCGCCCGGGTCGCCCTGCTGTGCTTGACCCTGACGCCGCCGGTGTCGAGGTCGTACATCCTGCGCAATCTCGAGTTTGGCCGCTCGTTGGAGCGCGACGTGGAGCAGGGCACGTGGTGCCTGAGCCTCACGGACCCGTTGGCGCTGAGCTCGCAGCAGAACAAGACGCGCGCCACGTACGGGGGCTACCGGCTGCCGCGCAGCCCCAACAGCTGGCCCGCGGCGAGGTTTCCCCGCCAGACGTGCCCGTGGGCCCGGGGCTTCCAGCTGCGGGACGGCCGGGGGTCGGCGCTGGACTTCTGCCTGCTGGACCTGCAGCAGCGCGTGCTGCCCCCGCTGCTGGGGCAGGCGGCGGCGGCCGGCGGGCCGACCGCGCTGTTCCCCCGGGCGCTCAAGTACCGGACGCGGGCCGGCTGGGCCCGGCACGCGGCCAAGCGCCACGAGCCCCTGGACGGCCGCGACTGGGCGCTCTTCTTCCGCGAGGCGTGTGAGCACTACGCGTCAAAGCTCGTAGTCGACGGGCAGGAATTCCAGCGCCCCGCGGGCTGGAGCCAGTACCTGGTACCGAAGAACACGCGGCCGGCGAGCGAGACGATGCTGCGCAACCTGGAGGGCCAGGAGGTGGGGGCGGAGCTGGGCCTGCGCGCCGCGCCCGGCCAGCGGACGGCCGTGACGGCCGACGACCTGGCCATCTTTGCGTTCGGGTCGCAGCACTCGGTGCGCACGGTGGAGCGCTCGTACTTGCTGCCCAGCTACTTTGAAGAACGCGCGCGCAAGCTGGTGGCGTGGATCGATTCGGGGCTGCGTGAGCCGCACTGGACCGCCGAAGTCAAGCAGAAGAAGCTGCAAGTGACGCGCAGCCAGGCGGCCCAGAAGTTCTGCCAGCAGTTCTCGCTGCGCGGCCCCGTGCTGGAGCCCTTGCCGGCGGCCGAGGCAGCGCGGCGCGCCCGCGACCGGGCGGCCGTGCGCAACCTGCGGGGCTACACCATCCTGAACCTGCACGCGCAGCTGGGCCAGGCCGAGGCCGGCCAGCACGTGCCCGCGCGGGCCGAGCCACGGCCGTGGCCGGCCGTGGTCGTGGTGGATGACCCGGGCTTCGACGTGGTGGGCTTCCAGCAGGTGTACGGCCTCGACGCCAGGCAGGCCGCCAGGACCCTCACGGCCTTTTGGCAAAAGCGCCCGGACCAGGGCGCGCTGCACGGGGTCCGTATCTACGTCGCCCGCACACTGCTGAGGGAGGGCGAGGAGGCCCTCCGGAAGGTAGTGGGGGAACCCCCGGCGGACCTGGCGTCCAACTGGCAGGCGGCGAAGGAGTACCAGACTAAGTACGGGCGGGCTTTGCTGGCAAAAGCCGGCTACTGGGAGCGGGGCGTGGCGGACTGCCTGCCCTCGCACCAAGAGGTGGAGGCGAAGAAATGGCCCGACGCCCGCCAGCTCGCTCAGCATTACTTCTTCCGTTTCCGGATCAGGGACCGCGCGTACGGGGGCTGGCCCGACCGGTGGACGACGGCGGCCGACGTGTTGGCGTGGTATGGAGCGAAGCGCGGCCACTTGTTAGCCAGCTGGTGCGCGAGGCAGGGCCTGGCCGTCCAGTCCAAGCTGCAGGCGTACTTGGACGCGCTGCGAGTCAGGTCGGCGCAACGCCTGGCCGCGCCGGCCGACCAGTTCGTGCTGGTCCAGTGGGTCGGCACCGCGCCCGAGCGCACCAAGGGCTACGAGCCTGCCGGCCGCGAGTACTGGGGGCCCTGGTACGACCGCAACTGGGCCTGGCTGCCGGTCGCGTTGCTGCAGAAGGAGTACAACCGCGCGGACTGGACCGTGACCTACGACTTGCTGACCCACCGCCTGGGCGTGCACGGCGAGTTTGCCCTGTACCTGCCCCCGGCCGTGGTGGCCGAGGTCCGCAGCCAGGCCCGCGTCGTCGTCGTCGCGGCTCCCGCCGCTCCGCCCGCCACTCCCGCGCCGGGCGCCGGCAAGCCAGGGGGCAGGCGGGGTGTCAGGGCTAAGCGGGGCGCGGCGGGCGCGTCCTGAGTCCCCCTTCCTCTGCGTCGGCTGCTTGGGCATCGCCACGCCGGGGTGGTCGTCCGGTACTGCCGGCTGGGGGGGGGCAGGGGTGCTCCCCCCCCCCCCCTCCTCTAGGCCGCACCCTCTTCCCCTCCCCCCTCTCTCTCACACGGCCGCACGCGGCCTGGTTAAGCAAGAGCCTCTGTAATAAAGAAATACTTCCCAAGGGCGAGGCAGCCGCCGCCTCCCTGCTGCCTGCCCTGGCGGTCCTGCTGCCTGCCCTGGCGGTCAGGGGCAACTAGCCAGGGAAAGAGAACTAGCCGGTTAGCCATACTGGGGGGGGGGGGGGGGCCAGACTGTACAACACTGCCTTTTGCCTGCCGGCCGTCCCTCTCCCCCCTCTTGGGGTGTGGCCGTGCCGGCGTGTGCCTCACGCCGCTCGGGGTCCGCTCGGGGGTCCGCGCGGGTCCGTGCGGAGTCCGCTCGGGGGTCCGCTCGGGGTCAGTCGCACGGCCGGAGCCGGAAGAAGGCGTCCCCCAGGGGGGGTGGCCGGCCACTAAAAAAACTCCAGTAGGACGACTCGGGGTGGGAAGCCTGTCCCAGGCTCTCGCCGAGGAAGGTGCGGCCGTTGCGTTCAAAGAGTGACTTCTCGAACGGGTCCCGCTCCAGCTTCTCGTAGCCGCTGCGGCTGACGGGCAGCAGCGTGCCCGTGTGCGTCATCACGCGCGACAGTGTTTCGGTGTGCAGCTGGTTGAGGCCCCCGATGCACGCCAGGGACCGGCCCAGCTCGTAGCGCAGGCACAGCGCCGCCGCCTCGATGCCGAGCAGCTGGTACGCGAGGGAAGGGTCGCTGAACTCGACGGTCTCGGGCACCCACTCCGGGCGGGCGAGCAGCTTGCGCAGCCGCTCCAGGCTGACCTGGCCCGGCTGCAGCGCCAGGCTGAGCACGGACGACGCCCGGTCGTAGCTGGCCTTGGCGACGCCGGTCGCGGGCCAGCAGGCGGCCAGGGCCCGGCGCAGGGCCGACGTACAGAACAGCTCGGTGCTGTTGTACTGGTACGTGCTGGCGCGCACCCGGCGGGTGGTGGGCGGCCGCGCCGGGGACACACCGCCGGGGGCCGGCGGCCGCTTCGGGGACCCGTCGTCCCCGGCGGCGGGCCGGACCAAGCGGGCGAACAGGTACAGGCGGGCCTGGGGGGGCACGGCGTCCCCGGCGGGGGCCTCGACCCAGGCCGACAGCGCCAGGAAGGCGGGCAGCTGGGCGCGTACGGCCGCGACCACCAGGCGGTGGGTCAGCCCGCGCCGGGCGCAGGCCTCGCCGTCCAGCTCGAGGAGACAGCCCTCCGCCGACACCGGGGCGCCGCCGCCGCCGCCCCGGCGGCGGCGCACGCGCCCCCCGCCGGCGTCCAGGTCCCGGTCCTGCTGGTACAGCCAGAGTGCCCGCCCGCGCGTGGCGGCCTGCGCCTGGGCCGCGCGCAGCTCCTGGTGGTAGTCCCGGAAGCCGTGCAGCTCGAGACAGAGCTCGTACGGTTCGAGCTGCTCAAAGAAGTTGACGAACTCGGCGGGCGCGCTGCCGCTGTGCAGGGCCGGCACGCGGCCGCGGGCCGCGGGGTCGAGCCCGCGCCAGCGCTCCATCTCGGGCAACGAGCGCACCCCGCAGAGCACGAAGTAGTCCCGCTGCTTCGGCTGCAGCCTGGTCAGGGCCAGGATGCGCGGGAGGCCCTCGGTGGACCGCATGACGCTGCTGGCCTTGTGCCGGGTGTTGAGCGTGAGCTGGGTGCCCAGGTGGCCGTACGAGGAGGCGGCCAGGCCCCCCACGGAGTGGCCAAAGTGCAGCAGCGAGCGCCCGCAGCAGTACAGGACCTGCTTGAGCAGTGCCTCCAACAGGCCGAGCGACAGGGCGTAGACGCCGGCCGCGCGGTGGGCTGTGAGCTCCGACGAGACGTACGCCTGCGGGCTGGACCAGGCGTCCTCGTCCGGCGATTGCAGCAGGGCCAGGACGGCGCGCTCCACGAGCTCGTGGGCCCGGGCGGCCTCGCGCTCCGGTTCGAGCGATGCCTCCCGTGCCAGCGCCGGGTAGCCCCGGCGCACCCGGCACACCAGCTCCGGCAGGCCAAAGGGCGCCTGCGGGGCCCAGGCCGCGTCGGGGCGGACGAGCGCCGCCCGCCAGCGCAGGCGGGCGAACAGGGCGACGGAGCGCCGCACGCGCTCCTCCTCTGCCGGCCGGACGCCCAGCTTTGTCTGGACCACGGCCCACAGGTCCCGGCAGTGGCCGCACGCGCCCGTAGCCACCGGCGCCCCGGCGGGCGGGGGGCGCTCGAGGCACAGCGGGAGCAGCGGGTGCCGGCCGCAGGGCCTGGCGCGCTGCTGGTGTTGCTGCTGCAGGAGGTCGGCGAGCCGTGACTCGACCGGGCGCCAGTGGAGCCCGTCCTGCAGCCGGCCGGGGAAGTCGATGACGCAGTCCCGCCCGCGCACCAGCAGGCCCGGGGGCGCCAGGTAAGCGCCCTGCAGCACAAAGTTGAGGGTGTGCTGGAAGTAGCCCGTGGTGGCCACGGTCCGCACGTTCTGGCCCACGACCTCGCGCGACGCGGCCATGTGCCAGCCGAAGCTGCGCAGCGACAGCCCTGCCAGGAAGGACTCGCGCACGAAGCCGCTGTCGTCGGGCGCGCCGGGGCGCGAGTAGGCGCTGCGCCGGCCGCCGACGCTCGGCTTGATCAGGGAGCCGGCGTACAGGTGCAGGCCGGCCTGGAGCTGCAACTGCTGCACGTCCTCGAGGGAGCCCTTGGCGCCCGACACGATGCTGGACATGATCCCGCGCGTGTGCGGCGCGGCCAGCCAGGCCCGCTGGTGTTCTTGCGCCAGGGACCGCAGCCGGGCCCCGTGCTGGCTGCACCGGGCGAGCAGGTCGCGCTCGGCGCCCAGGTCCGCCGCCAGCAGGGCGGCCAGGCGCCGCTCACGGCGTACCCAGCCCGGCCGGCGGCCCGGGGGCGGGGCACGCCCGGCGCCGGGGCCGGGGGGCCGCCCCAGCGCCGGGGGGGGGTGGCAGCTCCGCCGCGGGGCGCGGGGCCAGGTCCGCCAGCGACAGCGTGAGGGCGCGGCGGCGGTTCAGCCAGGTCACGAACACGCTGACGCAGTCGAGGAAGAAGGCCGCCCACTGGGGAGCGTAGTCGCTGTACAGGAGCTTGACGAGGCTGTCGCGGCCCTGGCCCAGGGGCGGCGCGGGGGGCCCAGCGGCCCCGGCTCGCCCCCCCGGCCCAACGCCAGCGCGTGGCGGGCCTGCGCCTGGCTCACGAAGGACAGGGGCAGGAACCAGCCCAGCACGTCCCACGCGGTGCAGCCGTCGTCCGTCGGCCCCGGGCCCGCGCGCAGGTAGCAGGGGGGCGCCGGCACGTGCCGCTCTAGCTGCGCGCGCAGGGACAGGACGTCGGCCGGGCCGAAGGTGTCGGGCACCCGGAGCGCGCCCGCCAGGACGTTGAGGTTGTCGAGGGCGAGCTTGGCCACGTTCTCGGACGCGGCGCGCGTCACAATGTGCTGGCAGGAGCCCATGGCCTCGTCCGCCGACCAGCCGTCCAGGGGGTCCTGCAGCGCCACCAGCGTGATGACGTCCCCGTCGTTGTCGCCGTTGAAGGGGATCTCTTCGATCGGGTTGAGCGCCAGGCAGAAGTGCTGCGGGGCAAACTCGGGCCGGTCCACCGCGAGCCGCCGCGCGTGCAGGCGGGACGGCGCCGCCAGGCACGAGGGGGGCTCGCTGAAGAGGTCGGTGCGGGGCACGAGGACCGAGAACACGCGCGCGCTCTGCGGCGACAGCGTGGGCTGGCGGTTGATGAGGACCTTGCTGCCCTGCGTGAGGCTCATCTCCAGCACGTCGCCCACGTGGAGGAAGTCCGAGTACGGCCGCGCCCCGCCCCCCCGGCCCCCCGCGCCGGCGGCCAGCTCGTCGAGCAGGAGCGGGGAGCAGAAGGCCAGGGGGTTGAACACGGAGCCACGCTGGGGGCTTGCGCCCACGCCGCCCGCTGCGCGCCCCGCGGCCGCCGCCACAGCAGGCCCAGCGCGGGGTACACGTCCCCGTACACGAGGTCGGGGTTGCGCTCCCGCAGGGCCACGGCCTCGGCCGCCCGGCCCTCGTCGCGCAGCCGGGCCAGCAGCGCCTGCCAGCCGCGCAGCCGGGCCCGCGCCCGCTGGATCAGGTCCGCCCGGGCGCGCACCGACTCCACGTTCTGCGCCGTGACGCGCACACACTCGAACTGCGTGCGCAGGAAGCCCCAGCCCACCATGACGTGCCCCACCGGGACGGTGGCGACGCCGATCAGGACCCCGCGGCCGGAGCAGTTGAGGCGCTTGCAGAGGCCGTTCTTGCGGAACTCGCCGTCCTTGCGGCTCAGGAGCTCGCTGAGGCTGCGGAGCCCCTCGGGCGGCCGCAGCGCGGGCGGGACCGTGGGCGGGGCCGCGGCCGCCGAGTGGGGCGCCGGGGGGTGCACGGGCGCGTGGCTCGTGAGGCCCGCACACCAGCAGTTGTAGGCGGCTGTCAGCGTGCGGAGGTACTCGGTCGTCAGCACGCAGCCCGGCCCCTGCTGCCACAGCGCGCCCGCCTCGAGCGCCAGCGGGGCGCCGGGGGCGGCCCGGGCGGGGTTGCCCCACGCCTGCCCCCCCAGGTGCCGCTCCAGCGCCAGCCGGAGCTCCCAGGCGCAGCGCAGCAGGTCGGCGACGGCATACGCGTTGTCGGCCAGCTCGTGGCCGTAGCTCAGCAGCACCTGGCGGCAGTCCACGCTCGCGTGCGTCACGGGCAGCAGCGCGCGCGAAGGGACCAGGCACGCGAAGCGGAAGAGGCGTTCGGGGTGCGCGGGCAGGCGGGCCCGCACCCAGGCGTCGGTCGGCGCCGCGGCGAGCCAGGCGCGCAGCGCCGCCGAGGGCACCTGCGCCCGGCCGCCGCCGGCCCGGGGGCAGCACCAGCCGCACAAGTTCTCGAGCGCCGCGCGGCCGGCGGGGCCGCGGAACTGGATCTCGGCCCACAGGCCACACAGCTTGACCAGGCGGGGCTGCGCGCAGCCGCAGCCGCCCGCCTCCACCGCACAGCGCACGACACCCCGCTTGCGGGCCAGGGCGATGCCCAGGGCGCGGGACATGAGCGCCGCGCCCGGCGCGGCCACGGGGGCGGCCGAGCCCAGGCCCCGGACCGGCGGCGCCGGCGGCAGCCCCCGCGCGGCCTCCTCGCGCCGCACAAAGTCGCGCAGCGTAGCGCGGCAGCCACCGAGGACCGCTAGCCTGGCCCGGCAGGCCACGAGCTGCTCCTTCAGCCCGGCCGCCGACTGCAGCTCCGCCGCCAGCGCCGGGGGCAGCTCGCGGCCCAGCCCGCGCGGCAGCCGGCGGGTCACGCCCGCGTGCGCCAGCTTCTGCAGGCGCTGCAGCAGCGCCTCGGCCAGGGACGCCTCACGCAGGCTCAGGCACGCCGCCGCGGCCAGCGAGAACGGCTGCCCGGCCGCGCAGGCGAGCGCGCGCCACACCTGCTGCAGCCTGGCCAGCAGCACGCCCCCCAGCAGTACGTCCGTGCGCTGTCGCTGGGAGGCGGCGTGCGACAGCTTGTTGCGGCGGTGCTGCTGCGCCAGCAGCCCGTTCCAGCGCTCGCTGACCCGGGCCAGAACGGCCCCCCAGGCCTCCAGTGCCGCCGCCGGGCCGGGCCACGCGCCGCCCAAGGCGGCCGCCCCCGCCGCCCCCTCGGCGGTCAGCAGCCACGAGCGCCGGCTCGTGTCGGCCGCCGCGGGGCAGGCCAGCAGGTCCGGGCCCGCGGCCGCGGGCTCGTCCCCGGCGCAGGCCTGCCAGTCGCCCCACCTGGCGGCCCAGGCCACCTCGTCCTGCCCGCTGGCGTGGCCGGGCGCGTGGGCGACCTGGAGCTGCAGCTGGGCCAGCCCCGTCACCCGGTCCAGGGACTCGACGAGCGCGCGCTGCTGCTCCTGGCTCAGGACGGCCCGGCCGTCGGCCACGCAGGCCGCCGGCCCCGCCTCCTCCTTGGCCAGCACCGCCGTGTCCCACAAGAAGGCCCCGCATTGCTTACACACCAGGGACAGGGCCAGCGACGCCTGCTTTTCGAACTGGGGGAGCAGCCACTGCTCCGGTACCTCGAGGTGGAAGGAGTGGTAGGTGCAGGCCAGCAGGTCTTGCTCGCACAAGGAGCAGCACTTGGTGGCGCTGTCGGGCGTCAGCACGGGGTCGTGATACGTGAACTTGGCCTGGTTCTCCTCGGTGCCAAGCCCCGACAGCCAGCCGGCCGACACGTCCCGCACGTCCAGGTCCGTAGCTAGCTCGGCGGCCAGGCTGAGCACGTAATGGTCGTCGCCGTCCGCTGGGCAGGGCGCGCGCACCTACTGGACTTCTTGCCACATGCGGCCGGGGCTGACCCCACAGCCGCTTCGTCTCTGCTCGGCGTGGCAATGTGGCCAGCCCAGAGAGAGCGGGAGGAGGCCGGCTCTTCTCCCCTGGCTGGGGGGAAAGGAGGACGCTCTCTTCTCTCTCCTCTCTCTGTCTCCGGAGAGGGAGAGTGCAGGGGGGAAGGGGGACGGCAGGGGGAGGGTACCAATCCCCGCCGCGCTCGCTTTCCCTGCCGTCCAGGCCGTCCCTCCCTCTACGACGCGCGCTCCCGGCCATGACCGGCAGCTAAACCAACAAAGGAAAGCATGGCGGACCGACCTACCCTGGGGTTCCCGGCCGGGGCCTGGCCCCAGGTCATGAACTATCTGGGCTGGCACCCCGAGCTAGGGGCCGTGAGCCCCGAGCTGCACGGATTCCTGGACAGGCCGGCAGCCTGGGCGCGCTTCCGCTGTACCGAGCTCGACCTAAGCAGTCCTGCCCGGGCTACGGCCTTCCAGGCCTGGCTGGGCCAGGCCTGGAGCCAGGCCAAGGTCCAGGTAGGGACCCTGGTGTTGGCCATAGAGTTGCTGAGCGCCCGGGGCGGGGCCTGGGCCAGCCTGGCCGTGGACGGGCTGTGGCTAACGGGGCCGAAGGACCTCACGCACGAACGCGGCCAGCTCCTGGTGGAGCTCTGGCCTAAGCTAAGGCAGCTCGACCTCGACCTCGCCGACCCCCCCGACCCCGCCGACCCCGCCGGCAGCGGGAAACGCGGCCAGGTCCTTGAGCTCGGGTTCAGGCACTTGGCCGGACTGAAAAATTTGCAGCGCCTCGTGATCAGGGAGTGCAAGTCTGTAACGCCTGGCTGGTCCGCTTACGTGAGCCAGCTGCAGAGCTTGCAGGAGCTTTACGTCAGTGAAGTGCGTGTCACACATAGTGATTTATCCGAACTGGCAAAGCTGCGGCAGCTGCGGAAGCTAACAATCGAGGCTGGCCTCGGCATCGGGGACTTTACACTGCAGGGCCTCGCGCGGATGCAGTCCCTAGAGGAGCTGTCTCTTCGCGATTGTTCTGAGGTCAAGGGAGAGCAGCCCTTACCAAACCTGCCGCTGCTGCGAAAGCTCGACCTTAGCGGGTGTGACGAGCTCCGGAGCGACGGGCTGTTGTTGGATCTGAACCTGCCCGCGCTGCTGGAGCTGGACTTGCGTTTGTGCTTGAACCTCAGCTCGCTGGTCATTGTACCAACGCTGCTCCACCTGCGGAGACTCTGACTCGCTGATTGTACAGAGCTGCCCGAACTGCCGTCCTTGGCTTGGCTGCACGACCGGGTGGACCTGGAGGACCTCAGCCTCGCCGGCTGGGAACAGCTCACGGACGACGGACTGGCGTGCTTGCAGGAACTGCCGAACCTACAAAAACTCAACCTCCGCGGCTGTACGAAAATCACGGACCCGGGAGTGAGTTCCCTCGTCCAGCGCCTGCCGAGCCTAAGAGAACTCGACCTCGAGGGCTGTACCGAGCTCACTGAGCTAGGGATACAGGCGCTACGAGAGTCTAGGCCGCTTGTCCTAATAACGACCGAATGAATGAATGAATGAGGACCGCGCTAGCTTCTTCAGGCAGAGACGCCCAAAGAAGTCCTAGCCCAGGGGGGAGGGCCCTCCCTCCCCCGGTTGAGACCCGCGCCTTAGCAGGAGCCGCGTACTTAAAAAGGAGCCGTGTACACAAGTCGAAAAATGTGGTTGTTGGTAGCCTACGACACGCGGCGCGGGCCGCACCTACTGCCGGGCCCCCCGCGCCCTCCCTTTTGTGGCCCCCCCCCCTTCTTTCCAGGGGGTTCGAGCCCAACGCTCAGCGGCCGGGCCAGCCTCGTTTCGCACGTCCGGGCCGGTGGCTAACTCGGCGGCCAAGCCGAGCACGCCAGGGGGGCCGTCGCCGTCCGCCGGACAGGGGGCGCGTGCCCCCCCCCCTGCCTCCTCCCTCCCGCGTCCGCCACCCTGCCGGGCTGGGGTACCGCCCTCCTCCCAGGTGTCCTGACAAAGAAGAAAAAGGTTGGAGCGGTCGATGGCTAACCAGGGGCATCGAGCTATCGAGGGGTCCGGCCCTCGGGCGCACCCTGGCCAGGCCGGGCCCTCCCCGTCGTTGACGGGGAACTTACTCAGTTTCCTCGGTGGCTCCGACCACCTCGCTGCTTGCTGCCTTTCCCCGTCCTGGCTGGCTAGAGAGCGGGAGGATTGCGCACGGCAGACCTTGCTCCCTACGTGTTTACAACGCTACAACTGGTTGTACGAATCCCAGGAGGATGATCTCCCCCCCACGACCGCCTAGAGCAAATGCTGCACAGCTCGACTATTGGGTGCGGCAGGTCCTCCCGGGCTCGGCCACCTGGCGCCCGCGGACAGACAACGAGCGCGCGTGGAAGGCCACCGCGAGTGGTTTGGAGTTGCAGAAGTCGCTGACTTTCCGGAATCTGGTAGCGCCCAGGCAAGCAGAAGTCTGGAGTGGCGAAACCATCGTTCAAGCGGCCGGACGCTATTGGAGGGCTGTGGCCGACGCCGTCAAGCGGTTTGCGCCTGGGCCTAGGGCCACAGTTCCACCGACGGGCGGCCCGAACTGGACGGGTCTACCGAACTCACGGTGACCCTCGCCCCCCGGGCCCGGACGCTAACACCGGTGTCATCACGCTGACACCGCGGAGCGCCCTGCACTTTCCGTTCCGGCCTGAGGTGGGGATGATACGCACGATTACTTCCCTGCACCTGCACGGCTTCCCCTTAGTCTTCGATGAGGGTACCTTTTGGCTTGCGGCTCAGGCTGTGCTGCGGAGGCTGCGCCTGACGCAGACGCAGGTGGACTGCGCACACCACGAGAAAGGGACACTGAGCTTCCTAAACTGCACTGCACTTGAGGAGCTCGTGTTCACGCAGCAGGCGCCGGCGGCAGGCGCTGCCCCCGCCCGCCTGGCACTCGCCTTTGAGGGATGCGACAACCTCAGCGTCATCGATACCTCCACTGGCAGCAGCGTCCCGCAGCCCGTCTCGATTACGCTGACCGGGGGGCGCAGGCGACCGCTCCTGCTCAGGCCCGGCCCCGGAGACCTGGGGTTGACTGCAAAAAGGCAGTCCCTATCGAGACTGGTCTTGGAAGGGCCGCCAGTGGGGGGCAAAGCCGATCTCAAACTCGAGTGCGGGCCCGGTTTCACCTGCCTAGTCTGGCACGGGCTGCAAGAAGCAACCGATGATGTCATCACTACGCTGCAAGGCAGTGACCTTAGGAAGCTGTTGTGGCCTGACCTCCAGACGGCGCTGGGCTCTTTCGTGCTGACAGCGGGCATTCCTGGGAAGGATGGGAGAAATGCAGATTTTCAAGGCCGTGATGATGAGTACGAGGTCGGGTTGCCCGTACTGGAGACCTGTGCAAAAAACCTGCGGCTGACGCTCCTAGGCTGCCAGTACCTGCGGACGTTCGAACTACCGAGGCTGCGGCACGTGGGCTTGGACCTAACCGTGAGCCTCCTGAACTGTTTCCACCTCCAGACCTTCGAGCTGCCCCAGCTGGCCTACGTTCGTGGCAGCCTTGTCCTAGGCTTGGTGTCGGCACGCAGAGTGTTGACCGTAGTTTTGAATCAAGCACTCAGCAAATGTGGCTCAGTCTCCCTGGACATCCGCCCGGCCAGGGAACTGACCTACCTTGGAATGCCGGCGCTCCGCGAGGCAGACAGCGTCGCAATCACGTTAGAGGAGTGCAAGAGCTTGCCCATGGTGTCTCTGCCAGCGCTCTGCCAGGCAAACAGCGTGCAGCTAACCTTGATAGATTGCAAGGGCTTAAGCCGGGTGTCCCTGCCAAAGCTAGCGGCAGTGGAGGAGCAGAGTGCCTACCCCGTCATCACAGTCACAGCCTCAGACTGCGTCGGTCTCAAGGACTTGGCAGCGCCCGCGCTACAGATTGCTAAGCTGATCAAGATCGACATACACGGCGTCGACCTGCCGTCAGTGAACCTGTCCTGCCTGCGCGAGTGCCAAGAGACCCTGACCCTGGGGTACGCGGGTCCATCGTGGAGGCAGCAGGACGGCTCGCTCCCTCCAGCGGCCAGGCTGGCATTCGATAACTTGTCACGGGTGGGGAAGCTGGCGAAGTTCAGCCTTGAGCGCAATCAGGGCCTCCGGGAGCTCGGGTGGCCCAGTCTGACTGACGTGGCCGAGCTCGACGTTGACTGTGCAGATTGTGGCCAGCTGCGCCTAGTCAGTCTGCCGGCCCTGGTGGCAGGCCAGACGAGTCTCTCTCTGGACTTCCGGCAGTGTCCACAGCTAGCCGAGCTGCAGGTGCCGCTGTTGCGGACGGCCGCGAGCAATACCTACATCAGGCTGTGGGGCTGCGACGCTGTTGCTGAACTCTGCTTCCCAAGCCTGGTTGGCCAGCAGGGGCCGCCCGCTGAAGGCTATGCCGAAGACGTACACCACGAGTTCGTCCTCGATGCCATAGAGTGCAAGGGACTAAGGAAGCTGGCTTTACCAAGGCTGCAGACAGTGAGCACCGACCTGCGTGTCTCCGTTCAGTGATTGCCAGATGCTCACAGACTGCAAACTGCCTAGTCTGACATTCTGCCCCCAGGTCGAATTCGTCTTTCAGGGGTGCCCAAGCTTACAAAGCTTTAGTGCGCCCCCGCTGTCCGGCCGCGGTGCAACATCGGCCCTGCTGCTCGAGTTCAGCGGCTGTGCCACGTTTAGCGACCTCGCCCTGCCGGAGAGGCTAGCCGCAGGCACGTTCAAACTCAGTCTCACGAATTGCCCCAGGCTCCAAAAAGTGGAGCTGCCGCCTGGCCTGGCCTGCCATGTCGTAGATATTACAGTGAAAAAGTGTGAGTCGTTCCAGAGCCTCAGCGTCCCTGGCGCCTGGGAGGAGGGCGAGGTCCTGAGGCTACTGTTCCAGGATTTTGCAGCGTTCGGAAGCCACGTTTTACCCCCAGGAGCGGGGGTCCAAAACATCACGCTCGTGGTCAAGGACTGCACACAAGTGGAGGAGCTCATTCTACCTCACTGGCCGACCTGCGAATCGCTCACGCTCCGAATCGAGCGCTGTACTTCTCTCCGGAGCATACGCCTCCCCGTTCGCGAGCAGGGACCGCAGTTGCGAATGTCGCTGATTCTGCAAGAATGCCCCCAACTGGCGGTGCTGGAGAACGAGCCGAGTACTTATGAGTGGAAGATGGTGGAGGGCTGTGCACTACCCCCTGACTAGACGTTACAGCACACAGACTGGCAGAGCTTAGCCCCGGTCCGCTGCCTGTCTAGTACAGGACGTTCTCCAGCCCACGGTTACGGACTGTCGCAGGCTCCAGGGGGGCATAGGCTTCCTCGTCGGTGGGTGCAGCCTCGGGGGTCACGCTAGCTCTGCGAGCACTACTGAACGATCTATCTGTGGATGAGTCCCAGCGGATCGACACGTTTTTAATAAAAAGAGCGGGTGAGCGACGCCCTGCCAGACAAGCCGCCTCGGCGAAAGCCGTTCGGGGCTGCGGCGATTGGCCAGCATTTCTGAGCGTACACACTGAACCGAGAAGTGTGACAACACGCACGTTGTCTGTCGCGAGACACTGGAGTAACAAACAGCGCAGGGAAAGAGGGAAAAAGGGCTTCTGCTGCCAGAGAGTGCAATGCAAAAACCGGGTCCCATCGCCTTGGGCCTAGCCCAGGGAGGGGGCTCGAGAGGGGGGGGGGGGGGGTTCGGCCCTCCCCCCCCCCCCCCCCCGCCAGGCGCGTGCCCGCCGCCGCCCGGGGAGAGTATCCCGGACGTGCAGAGGAGGTGGGGACAGTGGGGTTTTTCTCGCCGGCTCCCTTCTTCCCCAGCGCGATCAGGAAGCACGAGGAGAGGGGGGGGGGGGGGGGGGGGGGGGGAGGCAGCTCTGCTTCTGCCGCCTAGGCCACCGGCCCCCACGGCGTGCCGGCGTGTGTGCCGGCGGTCGGGCCGGCCGCGTGCTCCGGCGCGGCATTCATTTATCATGACAGCTGCGTGGCCAACGCGCCGTCACTATCTAGCGTGTTATAGTCTAGAACTTCGTCTAGCGGCAAGACGTCTGATACGCAACAGCTGAGGTGAGGCTTGGCTTGTCGGAGCCGCTCCACGGTGGCTACCGGAATAGCTGCGCATTGTACCAGGTACAGCGCGCGCAGGGAGCTGGCAGCACAGGCTTGCAGTAGCTCGTCGTAGGTCACGCTCTCCCGCGTGACGAGGAGCAGTTGCCGGAGCCGGGGCAGCGACGCCACGTACCGCAGGTTGGCCGCTGCCACGTGGCCCAGCGTCAGGACGCGGAGGTCGCGGAGGCTGGGCAGGAAGCTGAGGCTGGCGTTGGCGGCTAGCAGGCACGAGTTCAGTTCGAGCCTCCGGAGTCGGCTGAGCGCGCGCAGGCGGCCGAGCCCCGTGTCGGTCAGCGGCCCACAAGAGTTGAGGTCGAGGCGAGTGAGTGACCGGAACTGTGCCAGCGCGGCCAACGCGCCATCCGTCTGGTGCGGGATGTCTGCTAGCGCTAGTTCGGAAACTGTGGTCGGCGCCTGCAATTGGCGTAGCGCACTGGCAACGTCCTCGTCAGCTGACGTGGCGCAAATGGTAAGCTTGTAAACAGAGGCCACTGCCGACAACAGTGGAGCTAGGGCCGGCTCGTACTCGTTTAATTCATCGCCGTAGCAACGGAGATTACGTACGTGAATCTGGCGCAACAGAGCTGTGCTGGCCTCGATCTCGCCTGGCCGCAAAGAACAGATATTTCCCTCGGGGTTTCCAAGCATAGGCCTCGAAAAACAGTAAATATTCTTCGGTCAGTAAGTCTATGGAATTTAAACTCTGGTGGCTTAAAGCCTGTCCAGAAAGACGGCCGCTTGCACAGGGCCGAGAGTTGTTGGCAGGTGGATACTAGGCTAACCAGCCGGTCCTCGCCTAAGTATGCCCTAACCAAGGGCCACAGACAGTCGGGCAGCGCCAGCAACAAACACGAGCGCGGCGGAATTGAGGCTAGGCACTGGCGCCTTGCTAAGCGCCGGCGTTTGGGGCTGCGGCGGCTAGCCAGCATTTGCTGAGCGTACACGCTAAAACGAGAAGTGCGGCAACACGCACGTTGTCTGTCGCAGGACACTAGAGTAATAACAGACAGCGCAGGGGAGAAAGAGGGAGGGGGGGCGAGGAGGTCCAGCAGGCGCAGTGTTTCTATTCCATTCCCGTCTTCTTAGGCTTGGCACGGGGGACGCAGGGGGGGTGCCCGCCCCCGCCAGGCGCGTGCCAGCGGCCCCCCCCCCCCCCCCCGAGGGTAGCGAGGGCGGGTGAGAGGAGGAGTGGAAGAAGGGGGCGGGCCAGGCAGGTGGAGGGGGGAGGCGGCCCTACCCCCGCTGCCTAGCCTGCCTGCCCCCGCGGCGTGCAGACGGGCGGGCCGGCGGGCACGCCGGCCGCGGGCTCCGGCGTGGCGCGGTACAGCAGGCCCGCCGCGTCCAGCGTGTGCGCGGCCTTGAGCACCACAAAGGTGTGCGAGACCGGGGTCAGGCCGGGGTGCTGCCCCGGCGGCACGGACGCGCACGAACGCGTCAGGCACACCGCCTGGCCGGACTGGTCCCGGAAGCCGAAGCGCCGGCAGCGGTTGCAGACGACGTCGAGGCGGCAGTCCGAGGTGCGCAGCACTTGCTTGAGCACCGAGCGCGACGCGCCCCCCTGGACCAGGGCGTCCACCAACATTTTGTCGCACTTGCTCGCCCCGTTCGTGCGCGTCGACTTGGTGCCCTGGTGCGTCAGCGGTCCGTGGGCCCGCGGTGCCTGGACTTGAACTGGCCCTCGCTGGTCTTTTCTTGCTTGTTGTAGTACTGCAGGCCGACCATGGTCGGGTTGTCGGCGCCGTCCTGTTCCATGCACGCCGGGTTGTACAGGCGCTGGCCGGACAGCAGGTGCAGCTCGCGCAGGTAGGCCTGCCACGGCCGCAGCTGCTCGGCCCGCGGCGGCAGGCCGGGGCCCGGCGCCAGCGAGTCCAGGTAGTCTTGCCGGGTGCGGCCCAGCGGGCCCGGCCACCCGGCGCCCGGGGGCCCGGGGTCGGCGAGCGGCACCAGCGCGCGGAACCAGCTCGCCTCGGCAGGGTGCCAACCGTGGCGCCCGAGCGGGGTGAGGGCCAGCGCGCGCTCGGCCGGCCCGGGCGGCTGAGGGGCGGGCTCGCCCGGCGTGTGCGCGAGCCAGGCCTCCTCGATCCGCACCCACGCCGCCAGGGCTAGCGGCGACTGGCAGCGGCCGTCGGGGGAGTGGAAGTGGGCGCGCTGGGGGTCGGCCGGGCACGCCCGGCGCGCGTCCGCGGGGCCCGCCAGGTCGGACGCCTCGGTGGCCAGGCGCAGGACCTTGCACAGGGCCGCGAGGGCCGGCCCGGCCGCGGCGCCCGCCAGGCGCAGCCAGTGCTGGACGCAGCGCCGGAACAGCTGGGGCGGTTCGGAGCGCACCGAGGCCTCCAGCACCCACCAGAACTCGGCCCGCCACAGCGCCTGCCGGGGCCGGCCCTCGAGGGCAGTGTGGCGCAGCGTCTCCTGCGCCCAGGGCCAGACGTCGGCGCGGCCGCGCCCACGGCGCCCCAGCGCAGGGCGTCGAGCACGGGCCCCCCGCGGTCGCAGGACAGCGAGCGCAGGAGGGGGTCGCCGCGGACCACGGCCGAGCCCGGGGCCGGCAGCCCCGGCTGCCCGTCGGCCAGCGAGAGCAGGTAACCCTGCTGGCCCTGGTGGAACTGCGGGCGGCCCGCGCGCGCCGCGTGGCCGAACCGGCGCAGCAGGCGCTCCTGCTCCAGCCGGCGCGCCGTGAGCGCAAAGGCCGCGTCCCATGACGGGTCCGCCGCCGGCTCGGCGGCGGCGGCGGCCCGCCGGCGGCCGCGCGGTTCGCTGGCGCTGAACCAGTCGGCCAGCCGGGCCAGGTCGTCCCCGGCCTCCAGGAACATCTTTTGCTGGTAGCCCCGGTGCTCGACGTGCGTGAGCAGGCCCTCGTCCAGCGCCCCCCGCAGCCACACGGTGCCGTCGTCCTGGTTGTGGCTGAAGCCGCGGTACGCCAGCAGCACGTTGAGCCCGCTGGGCTGCAGCCCGACCGTGAGGGCCGAGGGGGGCGACTCCAACAGCGGGCGCTCGCTCTGCACCAGGTGCTTGGCGGTGCTGCCGCCCACGAAGCGGCCCGGCAGCCACTGCGCGATGGCCTCGTTGTGCAGGCTGGCCGCGTACACGAGCCGGGTCCCCGTCACGTGCTCGTGGTACAGCGTCAGCGCGCCCGAGAAGCCCAGGTGCCGGATCGGCAGCAGCTCCACGTAGTCGGGCCGCGCCGCCCCCGCGCCCGCCAGCGCGAGCCGGTGGAGCTTGGCCAGGCTCTCACAGCCCCACGCCACGGCCGCCTCCTGTGTCGTGAGCCAGAAGATCCCCCCCGCCCGCAGCAGGGCGTGCCACGCCCCCCGCGCCTCCGGCCACGCGCCGCCGGCGCTGTTGGTCAGCCCGTGCCGGTCCCACAGCCCCGCGGCCGCGCCCGCCCAGCCCGCGCGCACCGAGCGCGGCAGGGGCACCCGCCCCCCGGCCAGCACGGGCAGGACGGGCGCCGCCAGCCGCCCGGCGTGGACGTAGACGCACAGCCGGCCCTCGGCCTCGTCCAGCACGGTGCCCAGGAAGCGCAGCGGGGCGGCCGGGCCCGTGTCCGTGGCGTGCAGGCCCCGCTTGAGGAGGCGGAGGCGGGCCTGCAGCTGGAAACCCAGCACGCGCCCGAAGCACTCGAGCGCCGGGCCGCCGCCGCCCGTGGCGCCGCCCGCGGTGCCGCCGCCGCCGGCGGCGGGCTCGCACGCCAGCAGCAACCAGTCCTCCAGCGCCCGCCGCCAGTCCGGGGGCAGCTCGGGCGTCACGAGCGTGCACTGCGCCGCGCGCTTGTCGTAGCCCGAGCGCTCCGACTTGCTGGTGGTGGTTGAAGCCGGGGTGCGACATGTCGAACCGCTGGTCGCTGGTCGTGCCGTGCCCCGGCCGCACCATCTGGCAGACCCGCCGGCTCAGGCACCACTTCTTGACGAGGTTCTTGCCGCGCATGTTCTACAGCACGCGGCGCAGGGGCTCCTGGCTGTTGGCCAGCGGCCGGTCGCGCGGCGACGCAAACTAGCGGAACACGGACGACGCGTACGCCGCGTCCAGGAGGCTGTCGTAGCGGGCGCACACCACCAGCCCCCCCCACGACGACAGGCGGGCGTGCAGCAGCGTGCGCACGGCGCTCAGGGCCCGCTGCAGGTTGTGGCGGTACAGCGCCGCCAGCGTCAGCACGCAGCGGTTTTGCAGCGCGTGCGGGTCCGACAGCCCGCGGGTGCCCTTGTAGCCCGAGCACAGCGCCCCGGGCAGCCCCACCTCGCCGCGGCACAGCAGCCGCGCGGCGTCCGCCAGGTGCAGCAGCTTGGCCTCGTCCGTGCGCCGGCCCGCCTCCCGCAGCCGCTGCTCGTCCAGCGCGTACTCCGCCACCAGGCGCCACGCCGCACAGGCGCCCGCGTGCGCCGGCTGCCGGGCCGCGCGCCGCAGGCACTCGGCCAGCCAGCACGCGGGGGTGCCCGTCACGTGCACCAGGAGCCGATTGCGCAGCCACCAGCGCCCCTGCTCCTCCAGCTCGTCCGCCCGCAGCCCCTTGGCCCGCGTGCACCAGAGCTGGCCCAGGCGGAACAGCGCCTGCCCCCGCGTGCGCACGCCCTCGTTGTACTGCCAGGACCGCTGCAGCAGCTCCGCGTACAAGTCACGCTCCGCGGACGCGTCCGCCCGGCAGGCCAGGGCCAGCAGCTGGCCCAGGCTCTGGCAGCCCAGCGCGCGCCACAGGATGAGCATGGGCAGGTCGCACGGCTGCCCCAGGTACACGCGCATGCTCAGCACCACTTGGCCGGAATCGAACTTGGCCTGCTGGCGCGCCGCCCGACCCAGCTCCGCCGCCGGCAGGGCGCCCCGGACGGCGGGCCGAGCGCACGGCCCGGCATGCCTGGTCTAGGGCCTCCAGCGTGTCCCGCAGCGCGGCGTTCTGGGTGTTCCCGTAGCGCGGCCGCAGGGTGTCGTCCTCGTCCGGGCCGCCGGCCGCCGGGCCGGGGTACAGCAGCACCCGGCGCACGCGCCGCGACCCGATCGCCGACTGCTCCTGGTTCTGCATGTTGTCCCGGTGGTAGTTGGCCGGCCCCTCGTCGTCGTCCGGCTCGTCCTCGTCCGCGCCGGGGCCCGCGTGCTCCGCCCCGGCCTCCGCCGGCGCCAGCGGCGCGTCGGCCCCGTCCGCCGCCGGCAGCCGCTCGACCTCGGCCGACCGCCCCGTCCCCCACTGGACCTCGCGGCGGCGCGTGCCGCCGGGCGTACTGCCGGTGGCGGTCAGGCGGTAGGTCTCGTGCATGGCGGCCACCCCCGCGTGGCTAGTGAGCACGGTCCGGGTCAGGGTGGTGTCCGGCGCCCGCCCGCTGGTCTGGTTTAAGCGCTTGTCCCACTGGCGCAGCAGCACCTGGTCGTGGGGGGGGACCTCGCGCCCCTCCAGGGCCCAGGCCACGCCCTCGATCAGCACGAACGGCACCAGGTTCCCGATCTCCTGCCCGTCCCAGGTCCGGCGCAGGTGGGTGGCGTGCGTCCTGAACCAGGCGTCCGCCAGCCCGGGCGTGCGCAGCTGCGTCGGGGGCGGCAGGTTCACGGGCCAGGGCAGGCTCAGCAGCACGTGCCGGCCGGCGGGGGCAGCTGCACCCCGGGGCAGGGCTCGTCGTGCTCGTACAAGGACCACGCGCTCTGGACCCACAGCTTGGCGCACCAGGTCCCCGCCCGGTGGCACAGGTCCTCGAAGCGGTCCCGCGGGTCTTCGAACGAATCGAACCGTAGCTGCAGCTTCAGCACGAACCTGCGGGCGGGCGCGGGGCCGGCCAGGCGCCGGGCTGGCAGCGTGACTAGGTGCGGCACGCTCACCTCGTCCGGCCCGAGCTCGCGCGCCTGCAGCCAGCCCTGCAACGCCGAACGCAGCCCGCTGCTGCGGTTCTTCTTCCGGTGCAAGCGCGCGAGTTCTCCCTGGCTCACCTGGCGCAAATGGACCTGCGCCGACAGGCGCTCCACCAGCAGCGGCGCCTGGTGGACCACGAAAGCCCGCATGCTCTCGACGGAAGCAGTATGCCGCAGGTACTCCTCCTGCAAGAAAGCCAGCGAGAGTTGTCCTTGCTCCTCGACCGTCGCGAAGTACGGCCCGCGCTGGCCCCGGGCTTCTTCCTCGCGCCCGAACGCTTCGTCCAGGGCCAGCTGCGCCGCAATCACCTCGTCGAGGGCCGACGCGCTCGGGCTGGGGTCGTCCACCATCAGCACCGCGCCCGCCCTCCCGGGCCTTTCTGCCGCGCACCCCCCAGGGGGAGACCCCCCCCCCTCCCCCCCCCCCCCCCCCCGCTTCCCACTCCCAGCGCCCCGAGGGGGGAGGATCTAACTGTCTTTCCCTGTCTAGCTGATATGCCTGTAGTGAAAGAGCAATTGCTACCAGGACTGTGTGTTTTATACCTCTCTTACCCTCTCCGCAATCTGTTCGCACACACCTTGACGTACATTCATAACACATATATATGCCCTGTCTGTTTGCAGCAGTAACATTTTAGTTCTGAATCTTTCGTCGTCGAAACTGTACTGAATACTTAGTCTACCTGCTTGCCTCTCGGTGGTGTTATTACTTGAATCCCTGTACAGTTTATCGTTATTGTGTTCTTGTGCGACCTGTACTACTTTGTGGGTTAGTTGTTTCCAATCCTATCTGTTGTCCATGTGTTGCCAGGTAATGTATAGAGTGGACATGGGGTCTAAGTGTTGCAGTAATCTAAAAAGCTTCTTGCACTTCTTGTAGTCTGACGCAGGTCTTCCTTCATCTGTCTCAACCTGTCTGACTAACGTTTTGTACCTCGTCAACCATGTCTCTACTCTACTCATCGAACTAGTTCCCTGCATAGCTTCCAGCCTGTCTAATCGACCTGCCTTAGCTATTTCGTCTAATCCCCTATACTTGTCGACAATTGCTTTCCAGAATTTTGCAGGGTCTCCTCAAGTTCGGCATCAGGCAACAATGCCATAGCATCCGGATTCTGCTGACATGAGGAGATGAGGTATGCTAACAACTCGTTTTTAATCTCCCTACGTCTCCTTGCATTTTCACTCTTCTCTTCATCTTTCTTCTGTGACAGTCTTTCTTCTTCGTCCAACTCACGTTGTGTGACAGATTGTTGTTTCAGAGTCTTATTTACTAAGGGTGAAGCTGTTGATTCTGTCTTGACAAGACTGGGGAGAACTATTGTTTTTCCTTCTAGACAATTAAGTAGCTGTGGATTAACTATCCTAAGAATAGCTATCAAAGTACTCTCGTAAGTCTTGAAGTCTTTGATGTTTCTAGTAAGAGGGTGAACCCTCAAATCTAGTTTCACTTTCGGGTATGGAGTATATAAGGCCATCTCTTACCTTCGTGCTTACCCGAGCTACTTGATCAGAAACTTGTTGAGCGAACGTCGGCGACAGGGAAGCAAAGCCACTTGTCCCGACGACTGGATCTGTTGAGTTTGGGGCTTCTCACCACAGCTGGGGGGTCCTTCAGACCAGACCACTTGGGAAAAAGTCCAACGTCGGCGCTTGACGCCAAAAATGAGTAGGGTCTAATCAAAGTGGATGTCGAACGTAAACGACAGGGCCACTGACAGAGTCGGACTCCACCCCAACCGGATAATCATTAAAGTCTGGCTGTTGCACGGAACACGGTGCTCTCCGGAATGTCTGGTAAGCTGAGCCTGGACCTCGGCCCTGAAGGCAATGTCCACGGAACGCCACGAAAGGCTCTTGACGCCAAGTCGGACCGGTATGCTAAGTGTTTAACGATCTCGAACCTAGAGTTCCACTCGCACTGGGCTTCACCAGGCACCTGTTTGTTACACACAGCAAACAGAAATTAGTTCTGCTCTGGCCCTAAACACGAACAAGACAACGTCCCTCTGGGTGTTTAGACGCTTTCTTCAGTCCTTGGGAACACTGCCCAAGGGTCTTTGCGCTTCAGACGCTCCAAGGCTTCATAACCTATTGACATACACTGTACCGAAGAATGACTTTAATGATCATACCACGTCCAACAGTAACGGACGACTCAAACGAATGGTAGGTAATAATTATAATAACGGAACAATAACTGGACCCGCTTTGTGGGGGCAGATATACCCACTCGGTCCACAAAGCTGGATTGGCAATGATTGTTCTGATACGGGATCTAACCGTATAACCCGATTAAATACATGGATATATAAGTTACCAACCTATTACCTAACAAATACCAGTACATAGCAGAGCGGTCACTTCGTTTATTTACGTAGATTTCTACTTGTTACAGACTTGGGTTGCAAAGTACGGTCACGAATGAACGTAGATTGTGAGTTTGGTGTGCTCGTACAACTTGAAGCTACTGTAAAGCACTTGAAGGATGGCTTCAAGTACAACTTATAATCATCAAAGTTCAAGTGTCTGAAATTTGTATTTGGGAAAAGTTTCCTCAGTCAGGATGTAAAAAGGCGGTTTTCCGTCAGTCTAGTTGACTTGTCCACAAATTTACCGCAACGTGCGCGTTTCACGGGAAATCAGGGGGAAAATGCAATAGAGTGGGAAAAATGCAATACTTAATACTTTCTAAAAAAAACTTTGACTTGATCGTTTCAAGTCATTTCTGAACGAAACTTCATCAAAAACTAGTTATATACTGAGTGAAGTCGAAAAGTCGTGCAGAGGAGAATCTAACAGGCTGGTCAAAAAGAGTGAAAAAGTCAACGGTAATGATTTTGGCTGGTCGTTATTAATAAAATGCTCAGTCACCTCTGATAAGCCCTGTCACGTAGTAACTTGAACCCCTGTTAATAAACTACTTATTTGAAAACTAAACGACTTTCTAGCAATAAGATGATTCAACTGTAGAACCGCTGCTTGCTTTTCATTGAGCTGATTGTAATTAAACTAGTGGCACTGATTGTATTAAACTCAACATTGTTTGCGTAAAAACTTGAGACAACATTTTGTCACAACATTTTATCACGTGCTTGTGCTGGGTTTAACTTGATTCATCAGTTCGTACTTGCAACATTTCACATTTTATCATGATTTCAGTCATCTTGTTTTGTACGAATACTTACTGTCATCGTATTTGCTCTTTCTTTTTTTTAACGGAACCACTCTTTTAATACTCGGAAAACACTTGCCACTCGTTTCATTAAACTCAGCGGCGCAATTGCCGTTTTCTTTCCCCACTGAACAAGTTTAATGAATGCATTTAGTCAAAACAGTTGTCTTTCGTTGGGATTAAGGCCAGGGAAGGGGATTACGAAGTAGGAGAACATAACTTGAAGTCGGCTTTTACGCAAGCACTGTTCAGTAAAAGTAATAAGGCGGTGACATCGACAAACATTTTGTCGGACCCAAGAGAACTTGAAGGAATCAAGAAGCGAATAGAAGGAAGTAATTATAGGAATGAGCTTTTCAAGTCAAGGTCACGGTCCGTCAGTGGTGAGTTTCTCGATGCACTCAGCGGCAAAGTGGTGTATGAAGAGGAAGAGTTCAACATCTGATCTCAGTGCACCATGCGCATCTCGCAGACCTGCAGCAATTTTTGCGCGCTTCTTACCACGTTCGCGGCGATCTGCGGCAGATTTTTCAAACCGCCTTTTTAAGTCACTAGTAGCACATGACGATGTGGAAGATGACGCCAACGATGTGGAAGATGATGCTGACGATGACGTGGAGGATGATGCCCGCAGCGACGATGAGGACGAGGCAGATCCCGCTTCCCTCCTTCTCTTCACAACTCTTTCTTTCTTTATGGTTCCATCAGGTTCTAGGCAGTTCGCGATCATCTTCAAACAGTCGCTGATCACCTGTATGTACTCCTCCGCCGTTTGCCCCATGTATAGAGCCAAATCTGGCAACAGAAAGCGAGTGCGAATAGTGCTTGCTTGTTCTGTTTTCTTTTTTCAGTTTGTCTGCCTGTTGTTGCTCAACTTGTTTTGTTGCTGTTGTTGTTGTTGTCTTCTCATTTCATTCAACGTGACGCATGACGACCCAGGTTTGTTGTTGTTGTTGTTGTTGTTGTTGTTGTTGTTGTTATTGTTGTTGTTATTGTTGTTGTTGTGGTTGTTGTTGTGGTTGTTGTTGTGGTTGTTGTTGTTGTTGTTTGTTTGTTTGTTTGTTTTTTTGTTTGTTGTTGTTGATGATGATGTTTTTGTTGTTGTTGTTCTTGTTGTTGTTGTTGTTGTTGCTGTTGTTGTTGGGGGGGGGGGGCAGGAGGAGAAGGAGGAGAAGGAGGCCAGAAGGAGGCCAGGAGGAGGAGGAGGAGGGAGGGAGGGAGGAGTCAAGGGAAATGGCAGAAGGAGAAGCGAAATGGCCAAAGGACAAACGAATGGCCGAAGGACAAGCGAAATGATACCTGCTGCATCCGTTGGTTGATATCTTTCAAGGTTGGTTCGCGTGCAAGTTTGAGCGGCTGTGAAGCTGAGTCCACGCACATAGGGCACAGGACTCTACCTTGCTCTTGAGATTGAAGGCTTTCTCTGTTCTTACGAGCACACTCTGCATGGTACCAGATGTAGCACTTGTTGCATGCGAACTGCATCCCCGACCCAAGGCGACGCCTCTCAACATCCTCTGCCCCCCCTCCACGTCGAGGCTGTGCATGCTCGAGGTCTGGCTGGCCATGCTGCTGGACGAGCTCCTGGGTGACCCCCGGCGGGAGGGCACACTGCAGCGCCGGCGCCTGCTGGCAGAGCTGACGCCGGTGCTGACCAGGCCTCTAGACCAGGGTGGCAGAGAGGAGGCCACCGAGTGGATTATCTCTGCCCCCCCTGGCAGACCCCGCCCAGCTTGTACCTGCAGCGGCTGGAACACTCGGCGCACAGGCTCTTGCTAGGCGCACTTTTTGCCCTGCACCGCGAGGCGCAGCAGCAGGCCGCCCTGGTGGGCAGCCAGGCCGGGCATGGCGGCTGGTGGAGCCACACCACCCTGCAGACCATCGCCTGTCAGCTCCGCCTCGACCGCTGGGCCAGCCCCAGGCTGCGCGAGCCCAAGCCCTACGCCCGTGCGCTCCTCTGGTTGCTGCTCCCAGGCGTCGACTCCATCCCCTACTCAGTCAGCCGCTCCGAGGATCTGGAGGCTACGCGCCTGCTGCACGCGCAGCACCAGTTGGAGCAATGCCTCCAGGCGGCCTCCTGTCTCCACATCTTTGTTCTGCTGTCCCCCCGCGACCTGGCTAGGCCCGCGCACCTTAGCTGCGCCGCCGCCTGGGCCTGGCTCGATAACGCCCAGGTCCTGCAGCAGGTGCTGACAAAAAACCTCAAGGGCGCCAACGGCGAGCCCCGCCAGCTCCTGGAACTCTTGACGCACTACTGCCAGACCAAACGCCAGGCCCCCGGCGCCCTGGCCCTGCCCAACCTCTGCAGGCTCCTCCGCGGGCACTCCCAGGCAACCTCCTGCCTGGTGCTGCTGGCCCTCCTCGGGGGGCTGTCCACGCACAGCCAAGAGCTCGCGCGCCGCCTGGCCGGGACGAGGGTCGTTGTCGCCGCGGTCACGGGCGCCCACCCCCAAGGGCCCGCCGCCACCACCAAACAAGTGCGGCTCTCGGTCCTCCTGGCCCTGCTGCTGCGCATGCTGCTACGGGGCCGCGCCGTCAGCGACGCCCTGCCCCCCAGCAAAAGGCAGCGCGCTAACGAGGCGCGCACAGCCCTCCATGACCCCACCATCACCACCCCCCGCCGCCGGCGCCCCCACCCCGTTGCGCCCGCCGACAGCGGCGCCCTCTGGGTGAGCGAGAACGACCCCTTGCTGTCCGTCCTGCTCTCTTGGTCGCCACCGCCTTGGTCCTGTTGTCCCCCGGCCTGCGCGGGAGAGACCCCGGGGGGCAGCGCCGCTTCGAGAGTGCGCTCGGCGCCTTGCTGAGAAACCTCCACGCACCCGCCTGGCTAGGCGCTTGGCTGCGCGCTGTCTACGACAGCGGAACCGACCAGCAGGCCACCTACGAAGCCTGGCACGACGACGTCAAGTGCCCCCTCCACTTCTACACCGAGACACTCATGATTCGTCGCCGCAGCGGCGCCGCAGCAAAGGGCGCAAGTTCCGGCGCCCATATCCAACGGGAACTCAAACTCCTGTCCAGCCTCTCCTTGCAACGCCTCGTCCCCAGCCTCTGCGAGGGTAGCGCAGGAGTACAGCTGGGCCGTCGGTGTGCTGCTGCCTTACCTGCTCAACTCCATGGAGACCGACGCCTTCGGCTCCTTTGTACAAAGCCTGCATCTCATCATGGAGCGGGCCCACGAATTCGACGACTGGGTTACTATCATGATCGAAAACGCCACGTTCCCACAATGGAAGATACACATTGAACTTGCCATTGCAGAAATCACGGACCTGCCCTTTGAAATAGACGACCTAGGCGGCTTGATGGCCACGACGACGACGCAGCTCATGCACAGCGCTAGGCCTGCGCGCTCTGCAGTTTATTAAAAAGAACAAAAAATCATTGTAACTTGTTTTTAATTTAAAATAAATAAATAAATAAATAAATTTTTAAAAAAAATGCCTAGGGCAAGTCGAACAAACAAGTCAGGTTCCCGTTGCTCAACAATTTTTTTAACAAACCGGACGAAGTTACTAGCTTGCTGCCTCGCAAATCTAAAAACAGGCTTGGCTCGTGCAGGGGCCGCATAGACACCCTGCGCTCCAGCCATGAGATCATGATCAGCTCCCAGCTCATGCCCTGCGGGCTATCGCGCACCTCCCATCTGCGCAGATCCGGGCAGCTCTGCCAGATTAATTCCCAGCAACCTGGTGGCGCCCGCAGCAACGTAGCTTGCAAGGACCTTAACCCTCCAAGTACGGGCAGCAGCCGCGCCAGCGCCGACGCGTCGCACGGCGTTTCCACGCACAGCTCCTGCAATTTTGCATACTTGCTCTCCCCTGACAACACGCTCAGTGCTGGGAAGTCCTGCGCCCGCAGCAGCGGGCGCGGAGGCAGGCGCGTGCCTCGCAAATCCAGGTTTGCCAGAGACCCGGCGTGCACAGCTTCGCCCCCACCGTTGCAACCCGCAGCAAACAGGGCCGCGGCCAGCTCCTCTGGCGAGAGCCCCGACAAGCCCTGCAACGACAGGGTCTCCAGAAAAGGCAGCAGACCCCGCAGCGCCTCGCCGCCTCCGCCGCGCAGCTCGCAGCTTACCAGCTCCAATGCACGCGGACCGCGCCCCGACCTCGGCCCCTCGTTCGCCTGCGCCGCCCACAACAACCGCAGCAGGCCTAGCAAGTCAGCCTCCACCCCAAACCGCGCCCGCGCCACCGAGGACAGCACGCTGCTTTCTTGTAAACTGGCGCCTAGCAGCTCATGCAACGACTTGGCGCTGAGAACGCGCGTTTGTGTGGGGGCCGCGCGTAGCTCAGAATCAGCTCCAACACCTCCCCCGCCTGCCCTTTGAGTAGTGCCTCGCAGCTCTGCAGCTCCGTGCGCAGCCTTTGCTCGGCGCGCCGGCTCCCCTCCGGCGCCACCCAGCACAACGACAGTTTTTCCAAGAAGGGTAAGGGCCACAGGCTTTCGAACTCTATCCTCTTGGTCTCTTCTACCTCCTGCTGAGCTTCCGCCCCCGCGCCGCACACGCGCCAATCCCAGCACCTCAAGCTCAGGCTTCTCAACCAGTGGGTGCGGCTGCGCAACAGGCCCGGGAAATTCTGCTTCAGGAAAGCAGGTATGTTTCCGTGGTTTGATAATTGCAACGTCGCGTTTTGAAATTGAGTATGCATGCCGTGCAGTGGAGCGCTGTCTTTGCCAGCAATGCTCCAGCAGCAGCGAGATTGGTTTGTCCAGGGGCACTGTCTTGTCCGCAAGCTCAAACTGTACTCATGGCGTAGTAGTGGAGCGGCTCCACGTGCAAGCGAGTAGGGTAGAACAGGGGGGCACACGGGCCCGCCCGGCGATGGACAGGTTTGCCATAGAGCTGCGCTCCAGCCGAGGATCAGCGCTTGTGCAAACGCTGGGGAATCTGTCCGCCACCCAGGGGCCGACGTCATGCTTCACCTACACGAACCCCGGCGGGGAGTACGTCGACTCAACTGAGCTGGAGATTTGGATGCAGTGTGTCGAAACAGCGACGGAAACTCCGTGCGTAGTGGATTACGACGTGGAGGCGCATTGTCGTGTGCTCCCCTCGCCCAGTGACTCTCCCTCGCCGACCCTCCCCTCCACAACAGCTGCACAGCCAACAGACTCTCATGCCGAGCGGCAAACGTCGTCTGTCAGGCCGTCTGCACGGCCTGGCAGGGGCGGCGCGGGCGCGATGATGATGATGATGATGATGATGATGCCTTTGGCACTTGTAATAGCATCCGGGTTTTTCTTTATTTAATTTTTTTAAAAACTATGGCCGCCCCATGACCGTGCACTCGTGTTCTATTAGATGGTAACGATTATGGCGCAGTCGCAGGTGGCGGACCTCTAGGCGGACAGGTTGTCCATTGAAAGAGTACCCGATATCTTCGAGCACTATGTTTACAACCTGCATCTCTTCATACCTATTTGGAGTGCCCTCAATACATATAGACGAAGTCCGCAGACCTTGTAGCCTCAGTACTTGATCGTGCTGAACATTTTCTTCGTTGTAGTCAATAAGTTCATGTTGCTCGTTGTAGGCAAGACGAATGACGAGGGCTGGCAACGCAGCAGAGTCTACAATCTGTGTGATAGTGATAGTCGTGCCGTGTTTCTGGAGCCCTGTCAAATCATCGAAGAATGGTTCTACTTCTCCGACCTCGATTGTGCACGTGGCGGGCCCCGCGGCGGCTGTGCGTGAGCATAGCGCAATTGTAGACAATTCACTTGCTGCAGCGCCAAGCGGGAGCTGGTGGCGACGGGCTTGGCAGGCAAAAACCACGTTATTGACTTTAGGCCATAAATATCGAGCTCTATGTCCTTGAGGACGCTGTGGGGGAATTCACGCCTATTTCCCACTTAGCTTCCGCTTCTTCCAACCGAATCAAGTTCTGAAGCTTAAGGCTAGTGAGCCGGGGTACGCGCTGAAACAACCAGCTAGGAACTTCTTATACCCTGCTTGTCTTGTATCAGCAAACACTGATAAAGCCGTCACTACCAAGCCTTCAGGCACCTTAAATAAGGGCAGGGTGGTAAAATCACAAACGGGATCAGCTTACTGAAATCCTGGAGAATGCACAGGGATACTACGTAGTCAGAACCATTACTTTCGACCAGCAATCCGACAGGATGACCCCCCTGGGGGGGTCCGTCCCAGAGCAGCGGTAATTTTTCGACGCAGGAACCGGGGGTCCAGCTCGCGTAGGCCCCACCGCCACAGAGCTAATTGTGCGTTACACAGCTCTTGGGGCGTGGGCTTGAACAGGTTCGAAACCCCGTCCTTCTGAAAGCTGAGTTCCTTTATGTCCTTGCACAGCTCTGTCCACATGAGGTCTTCGAGCTGTTCGCACAAGGAAAGAATGTTTGTACCCGGATCTGTGCCGTCGTTTGGCGACAGCTCTAAAAAGCCAAAGCGGCAGCGGCAGCACCGCAGCCTGTGCAGCACCTTGCTTACCGCGGGGTACTTGTCCAGAGCGCTCTTGCCAGGCAGCCGCGCGTACTCGACCAGATAGGCAAACAGCCTGCCGGCGACCGTTGGGATCACTTTCTTCAGTTCCTCTCGTTTGGGTTTGGGTTCCCTACTAGGAAGCATCGCAACCAGCCTGCACCGCGGCTTCAGCAGCTTCTCAAATAACAGTTGGGTCTCGCTGGCGCCGGGGCTCTTGTTGCCCGACGGTAGGTAAATGCACACAGCCCCCTCCAGATCCTGAGCAGTGCACCGAGCTCGTGTCTCGCGCTGCTCGGGCGGGCAATCAAGGCAGATGCCACAGAGGTGGCGGCCATGCGCTCCAGCCTTGCGTTTCTTGCTTGGTGGTTCTGGCCCCGCTTTGTACATTTCTTTCCTCTCTCTCTCCCTCCCCTCCCTTGTCCCCCCTTTTTTTTGCCTTAGTTTATAGTCGCTAATAAGAAAAGGCGGGAGTGCGCCCCCCCTCCCCCCTTATGCACCCCTTTCTTTGCCCGCGCGGAAAAGAGGAAGAGAAGGAGAAAAGGAAAGGGGAGGGGTGGTTTTATCTGCTTCTCATCTTCTCCCCATCCTCTGCTCACCTCCCAACGTCTTGCTAAACAAAAAGAAAAAGAAGGAAGAAAGGGCGAAAGCTGCCAAAGCCAGTTTCGGAGCATTAGCGTCATTCATTCATTTTAAAGAGACCTAGACGTTTGCGCGCATGATTGCGCGAGAGAAAAAGCACTTACCTACTTGCCCCATACAAACGCAAGCAATCGAAAAAAACTTAAAGAAATGTACGCGGCCCAGGTTGAGCTATACGATCAAGATCCACACAGTATTCCCCAGAGCATGTCTGGTTCAAACAAAGAATTATTATGTGCCTTCGAAGCTTGCGTGTATGACATTCACAACCAAGCCGCCCTTTTGTCAGTTAAGAAGCAACGATTAGCTGCACTCGAAGTGATGCAAGTACACCATTCACAACTCGAGACTGCCGTAGGCCAAGGACTCGAGAACTGTGTCTATCAGGCAACAATCAGCTGTGGCCCTCTGGGAACGGTCACGGCTGCTATTGCAGAATATGCGACAATGTGCACCAACAAAGAAAAACCTGCCAAAGCACACAGACGACGGGCTGAGCTCTCCGAGGCTGTAGAAGCGCTAGAATCCTCGAGATCCAAGCTGGAGGCGCAGTGCCGCGCTTTGGAAAGACTTAAGTCTCTGCGCTGGAACTACGCAAGAGTATGGTTGAAGATTTCAAAAGACTAGTTGAAGCTACCAAGGACGACTCCGTTCTATAAAGGCTTGCCGACCGAGGTACAAGACGCGGAAAACAAAATGGCGCTAGAAACGGGAAAACGAATGAAGAATTGCACTACATTTCCAGCCAAAGCCCAACGCAGGCTGCTGCAGGCACAAGCTCTTCTCGACATGTCTAATAGCACATAGGTGGATTAGGTGTTCATTAAAAAAAAGAAGTTTTTACTTTTAGCATACTTTAGGCGCGATAATGCCAATTCTTACTACTTCTTCTTCCTCTGCCGCCCGCAGCGATTACACACGTCTGGGCCACGGCCGTCCAGAACATAGCCATTACGATCCATGCGCACGCCGGTTTGCTGATGTACCTTTCGCAGAGCTCGTAGCTTCAGTCTGCTGACTAGCTCGGGCTGATCGATCATGGTCACAAGTATTGAATTCAGTTGGCGGATCAGCTTCTCAGGGGACAGCATCCATGCCCGCAGCTCCGACATCAGCAAGCGAACCCCGTTGTAACCCAGCTCATAACTCGCGCTTGCCAGGTCGGCGTTGTCTTTGTCTGTCTGAGTTACGCGCGTCTTTTGCACAGCCGACCAAACAGTCCGGCATATCTTTCACCAGCACAGCTAACGCTTGGGCTAGCGGCAACGCCGCGGTCGGGATTTCTTCATACTGCGCGCTTTTGAACAAAATCGAACCTTGTTGGTTTACTAGCAGAAGCAGTGGTGCGTCCATATCGGTCTCACAAGGCCAGGGTTCTTCGTCTGTCGAGTCCACTTGTAGCGAAATGTAGCCATCACCTTTTTCTCTGATTGGCTTGCCATCTCCGCCGTACCACCACCACGGCGTCATAAATAGCTTGACTACGCTGCCGGTGTCGGCATTTTTAAAGATCTGTTCTTTTTGTTCAAAGCGTTGTGTATCTAAAAACAGCGCGCGATTTGGATCTTCTCGTAGCTGCTTTTTTATCTGCTCTACATCGGGCTCCTGTGCTATGCCCTGATTGCAAGGCCACAAGGGGACTTTGGCTTCCAGTCCCAGCTTTTGTTTGATCTTTGCCTGCAGGTCATCAAACGTAACCAAGCACTTTTACACGCACCTGCACCATCGAGCAGTGACTCGCTGCGGAAATGTCAATGTTTAAGAGTTTGTAGGGTTCACGGGAATATCACACGTAGACGGTCTGTATCTTTAATTGAACAGACTCGACAGCACCTGCACCTTGGTCACGACTTTGACTTTTGTCTGCGAGCTCCTGCCCCGTGGTGCCGCCTATGCGCCGCGTCAGTGGCCCACAGAATTTCTCTCTGTTTTGCAACCACCTCATCCGCCTCTAGCCTGTATTTCCAAACCTCCTTACCGAATTTCTGAAACATTGCCTTGTCCACAAACCTGTTTAGCCAAGCTCCTTACTTGCTTAGGCCGAGTTCGTATCCCAGGTCTGCTTTCAAAAGGGCCAGCTCTAGGGAGCTGCGGTTGGTGCACCATTGCCACAGCTTCCCTTGGCAGCAAATCGATTCCGCGGCCTCCTGCAGCCAGCCGGGGGGCAGCCCCCGCTTCTTCGCGGCCGCTGCCTCGGTTAGCCACTTCAACACTTTCCTAGCCTGAGACGACGAGAGCCGGGGTCTGCCCCCTGGCGGGGCTTGGCCCTGCTGGGGCCGTGGCGGAAAGTAACACGGGCGTCTTGTCTGTACCTGCGTGAGGGTTTTGTCCATCTGCACAATCTGGTCGCTTTGGTAGGTGCTGCACGGCCATCCTGTAGTTTGGCTAGAGAGTATATACCATAAACAGCTATCCAAGATATTTAGAAGCGTGCTGTTTTCTGCCTTCAGGCAAAGTCCCTTCACGTCGCGCCTCGGCTGCCTTGTTTTGTCGAGCACTACGATTAGCGGGGTGGGGGAGCAGGGTTCGAAATTATTGTCCGTGGGGCAGGTCCCTACGGGCAGGAACTGTGCATGTTTGAATAGTATTGCATCGCGGTTTTTCTTGGCTACGTAACAGCCGTCGAAGCCTGCGTCTAGGAACAAGGTGGTTGCGCCTCGCTGGGCTAAACAAGCCGCGTCACGTTTGCATTGCTTAGCAAAGTATTACTCGTGTATCTTAGCTACTGTAGATACAGTAGCCCGGGACCGAATAAAAACATCAGCTGTAAAACGTATAAAAGTCAAGACTACTCTTGCTAAGTTAGTCAAGAGCGCCAGTGTGCGTTCTGGGTGTTGGTCCAAGCGCTCATCAGCACTTAGGTCGTTGAGTGGCGTCTGCTCCCCAATTTGCAATTCGGCTTTCAGCTGAGTAACCGTCAAACCGGTCAGATCGTTCCTAGCCCAGTTTTGTGTTGCTTCAATCTTTTGGAGTTGCCCTGCCTTTCTTTTCGTAGGAATAAAGCACGACTTCTATTCTCTGTGCTTCTGTGCTAGTACCATTAGATGCTGAGCTAATCGGGGCCGACATGACAAGGGCCCGGGGGGGGGGGGGGGAGGAAAAAGTTGCTGCCTTTTAAAAAGAAGGCACAAGAGGCCTTGGTAGGGAGAGAGAGAGAAGGAGAAAGGGAGAGAGGGGGGGGGGGGGGGGGGGGGGGGGGGGGGGGGGGGAGAGGGGTGCTCCCCTTTCCCCCCTCCCCCCCCCCCCCCTTCCTAGCCCTTTTCCCTCGCACCAATTGACGTGAAACAGAACCTTGACTGCGATTCCGTGTATCTCGGTTTCATTCAACCGCTGACCAATCTGCCACACAAAGTGAGCCCGGCCCCCTCACCCCCCCTCGCCGCGCTCCCTGTTTACCCAGTGCAGTAAAAATTAAAACGCCAAAGTCCATTTGGTGTCGGGAGGTCAGCGGCGAAGCCCCGTCTTGCACCGCGCCGTGCCGCCTGAAGCTACCAGCAGAGATCCATTTGCGGCTAGCTACTGACGGATCTACATTGCTCCGCTGGGCTCTGCGGGCTGCCTCGCCGCCCGACCCCACGTCAAAGAGGTCAGCGGGGTGCCACCAAGGGGGGGGGGGGGGGGGAAGGGCGGCACACACACCTACAAATTTAAAGAAGCTCATCCCCCCCCCCCCCCCTCTCCCCCGCCGCCTCGCCTTCGATACAGCGCCAGACTGCAGAAAAGTCAATCTAAAAGAGTTCGCAGTGTGTACTATCTATCACAGCGACAGTTTTTTATCTTTAATTCAACAAACCTGTTTTAACGTCCTAGCGGGCGCGGGACCCACCCGGTAACTTTTACGTTGGTAGGAAAGACACTCAGGCTACTGCACCAATTTTCCTCGTTTGGCACAGAAACCTCGGGCACGGCTTGATCGTCGGAAAACTTCAGCTCAAACTTTCTGCATTTGAAGCCGGCCTGCACCTCAAAGCGTTTTAAGCTCGTGCAACCGTCAAACGTCACCTTGACGTGACCTTTAGCGATGTTCCAATTTTTATGTAACTTAATCTCTTGCAGTTTCTCTAGACACGCAAGATGCAAGTCCTCACGTAGGGCGAGACAGGGTAAGTGAATTCGCTACAGAAAACGACAGGAGCTAACCTTCAGATCTAATCCGCTCGGCGGCGACTTTTCTACCTGCTCCAAACTCAGAATATCAGCTGAACACTTATTCACGTTGAGAATCCAGTCCCCTGCGACTCTAATATTCAGTTCTTTTGTATAATGGCTTGTCGAATCGACAGACAAGGTACGTCTGAGCTGACGTTTCTCATCCGGCTTATAATTAAGCATCTCTGACCTCTGTGCGGCGGACACTCGAATTTTTTCAGCTTGTTGCATTCTGTCGATAGTAGCTCCAAGCCCCCCGGAAGGGTCGCCTCGCCTCACTAAACAAAAACGACCTCAGCTCTGCAGACGGGCCCACTCTTAGCATGTTCGTGATCCCTCCGAGCGCTACGAGCTTGGGTTTGATCTTCACAAGCTTCAAGGGGGAAGTAGTTCCCGTTCTCCCTGGTGAGAATTGTGTGCTCATTTTGATCGCAGGCTTCGTTGCCTACCAAAAATAAACTCTTTACCAAGGGGCGTCTTGGGGGCGTTGTCTCCCGCACCGATAAGGTGCAGGACCGCCCTTTCTGCCGCGGCCCAGTACTCTTTTTTGATCCCCCTACTGACGTCAGGGGTGGGCAGCGGGTTGAACTTGATTTTGCCATCCTGTTTGGTTAAAGGCGATAAGCTCCGCCTGCTTCTGAGTATCTAGCCCTTCTAGCGCTGCTTTTTTTTGTCACGATTGTAGTATGCTAACAGCAGCGCGCTGGCAAGCGTTGTCCGTTCCTGTCCACGATCAGCCCTGCCTGTCGCAGGCCAGGTCTTGCTGGTCGAGTTAAACAAAGCCGTGCGTTTTTTCTGACGCTTTTCTTATTAGGACAGAGCTGCGCTTGTGTTACTTTCTGACCACAAGGCGCCGGTATTCTTCCCAGCCCGGCTGCAACAAAAAAACTCCCGACGTTCCACAGATCGTAGTGTTTGGGTAGCGGTGCCTTAAAGAAATCAGCCCTTGCGTCTTTCGTCCATTCCCTATCCAATAACGCCCTGTCAGGAAAGACTTGGCGCAAGACGCTCTTCATGGCGCCGAGGATGGGCAGCGGTATGTACAAACCATAGAGTGCGGGATTATGTTCTAGCAAATAACTGCACAGTGCAGTAAACATTAAATCGCCAAAGTCCTTTGGGTTTCGGGAAGTCAGCGGCGAAGCCCCGTCTTGCATCGCGCTGTGCCGCCTGATGCCACCAGCAAAGATCCACTTGCGTTCAGCCACTGACGGATCTCTATTGCGCGGCTGGGTTGCGCGAGCTGTCTTGCCGTCCGTCCTCATGTCAAAGACGTCATTGGGGTACCACCAGATGTGACCCCGGGGCTCTTCCGGCAGGACAAAGAGATGGGCATGCCCGTAGTACTGTTTGTCCTCCTCCCACAACGCGTCCATCAGCCCGGAACAGGCGGCCACCACCGACTTTTCGTTTCCGTCTTCGCAGGAACTGCACAGTGCTTGGCGCAGCCTCGGCTGATATTCTTTCTCGGAGAAAGGGAAATTTAGCTCGGGACGCTCTGGCAGGAACGGATCTTCTTTAAATTTGCGCTTAAGCCAATCCTCTGCCGCATCCTTCCATTTATCAGTCATGCCTGCTTTCTGCAGGAATTTGCGGGTTCTAGCGCCCTTGGCTTTTCTAATCTCGCCAGAAAGCTTTTGGTGTTCATTGGTTGTTTTAGAGCGTTCAAAATATCGGTAAATGGTATCATCCAAGTCGCGATCATTATCATCGCCGATGTATATGGCAGAGCCCGCGACATACTCGTTGAATTTGTTGACTTCGTCAACTGCAACTTCCAGAAGCTCGCTCTTAAAGTCGAAGCCTAGCTGTACCAGCATGTCCCTGACGCCCTCGGCATACAAGAACTCAAAGGCGATAGTCTTCCAGAAATAGTCCCGATAGTTGTCCGTGCCTCGCAGCAATGCCTGCCCCTTTGGCTCACTCATTTCAAGGGCTTTGCGCAGGCGTGTTCGCTCCTTTGCTACTTTTGTTAATTTTGACTGCAGCGCTTTCACTCTGCCGTTGGGGGGCAGCTTGAAAACGACACGCGAGCCATCGACCAGCCCAAAAAACTGGCGCGTGAACGCTTTCTTGGCCTCAGAGTCTTCAAGAGGACAATACCCATCGTCGTCGGCTGGTCGGACCAGCGTATACGGAGAGCGCGGGCGAGACTTGCGCACCCGGTACAGGATTTCGAGCACGACGGCGTCGACATCGGCTACACGCAGATCGCAGGGCAAATAAATGCCCTGTTTGGGCGGTTTGGGATGACGAAGCTCCGTTGTGCAGGGTATGAGGTACATTCTTGTGGCAGTTTTTTTGTTTTTGGCGGCCGCGTGCATGCTACGATGGCAGGCCTTTTCTCCTTGCAGTGCTTCCGTAATTAGCGCGTTCGAATACAAATCACAGGTGCCTCCTTTACACAGACTCTTCAACTGCACCATAAAACCTACCGACGCATGATCCTGAAGCACACCTGTCAATACTTCCTGGTCGTCGGGCCTCGGATAGACCACCGAGTCCCAGATATTTGCATGGCTGAGCTTGTACACGATTTCTATCAGGGCTTGCCATGCGTAAGCACGGCTCCCCCAGGGGGGGGGGGGGGGGTCAGGGAAGGGGAGAAGGGAAGGAAAGGGAGAGAGAAAGGGAGCGGGAGGGGAGCGGAGAGGAGGGGAAAGCGCCCCCCCCCCCCCCCCCCGCCCCCCCCAACACACACACACACACACACACTCCTGTCAAAGAGACCACCGCAAAGAGCAGAGGGCGTTAGACATGTCCCAGCCCAGCCGGCGCAGCTCCCGTACGGCCACCAAAAGGCGTCACGTCCAGCGCCACGGCTTGTACGCCGTGCCCGATCTGGTACTGCAACGCGCTCAGCCAGGCCCTGGCCTGCTTGCGCTCGTCGGCGCCATGCAGTGGCGGAGACATCTCCTTGGTCTTGGTTTGGGTTGGTCTAGTCCCGCCAATGGCGGGGGTCTCGTCGTCGTGACGGCGCTTCCTTTTGCGCCCGCGCACTTGCTCGCAGGTGGGGCCGGCCCCGGACTCTAGGTCGGCGTTGCCTGTTAGCAGCTCCCAGAGATGGTGTGCTCTCATGGGGGGATTATCTGTCTCCTTTTGATCTGGAAGAAAAAAACCAGAATAATGAGCGCAAAGCCCTCATTTTTTTACGCAGAAGCCTGACAAAAAAAATTGCAAACCCTAAGGAAAGAGAAGAAAGAGGGGGGGGGGGGCGGTAAGGAGGGGAGAAGCGCCCTCCCCCCCCCCCCCCCCCCCCCCTCCCACTGTGAGCTCCAAAGCCTGCCTAATTTCGTTCCCCATCCTCCCTTTTCTTTTCTCTCTCCCCCCCCCCCTCCCCCCCCCCCCCCCCGCTCCTTGAGCTCCCCGGGCTCAGGGGCTCAAGGGGAGGGGAGAGGAGAAAGGGGAGGCGGGCGCCCCCCCCCCCCCCAACCTTTCACTCGCTTCTTCTCTCTCTCCCTTTCTCCCGAAAAAGGGGGGAGGGGGGGGGGGGGGCGCCCCCCCCCCCCCCCCAGCTCACCGTCGATAAGAGAAGATAGGTTGGTATGGACGCGCACGGGGATCGCGCGCGCGACCGCCAATGAGCTTGGTTAGTAACCTGCTAGCCCCAAGCAGGGCCGGCGGCAGAGCAAAGCCAGAGGGGATTGATGCCCGATGATTTGTAATTGGAGCCAAAAGGTCGCCACGTAGCGCACCACCCTGAAACTCTGTCTTCTGGCCTCGGGGCACCGACTGCCTCGGCATTCCTAGGACCAGGCCCCAGAGCTCGCTGCACAGCGCGCTTGGTAGGTGCTGCATTACTTGGTCGCTGTGAAGTTCGGCTAAGGACAATCTTTAGTTCGGTGCGGCGCTTCTTGTCAGACCTCTCCCCAACGGCCGACTCTGCAGGGCTGCGCTGACCAATCATTTTAGTAGGTACTATCCCCCTCTTCTTTTCCCTCCATTCCGGGACGGCGGAGATCCGGATCTTATTTTTTGCCCGTTTTGTTTTTCTTTTTGGGAAAGATATGTTTTTAGCACTCTCCTGTCCTCTCTGTTCTCTCTTATGCATTCTAATTACTCCGCATCCGGGGGGCAACTGCGTTGCGTCGGTCGATTGATCACAAAGATACAAAAGTTTTTCATTAAAGCTCGACATCTTACGCACAGCTTGCAAGGTCTCTCCTACTACGTAAACCCCAACCCTTGTCGACCGCGGGTCGCAATAAGCGGCCGCGCCCAACGTCTATTTCTGAATAATAAAAGCGGCTCCCCAAATTTGCACAATCATGTTGATCCAGACATACGCGCGAATCTCAATGCAGAAGAAGCCCCTAGATAGCTAAGCACGCGATCGATATCCCGAACCCTTCTGTGCCGAATGAACGGCCCGTCCCGCTGCACCGCGCCCGCGAGGTCCAGAGATAGCCTCTCGCGCGCAGCCATTTCTTGAGGAATGCGCAGCTGCCCCGGCTCTTCCAGGTTGTCATGATGATCATGCAAAAAGTGAAACAGGATGTACAGGTCGTGCGAGGTCAAGACTAGTGATTCTCGGGGGCTTGGTTGTACACTTGCTCTAGCACCCCCACCGGAGACTCGCGGTCGAAGAGCTTAATGTGCTTACAAGCCGCATTTGAGCTGAGCATTGCATGTAGCAGCCGGCGCCTGTAGCGACGCTTTTCAGCCAAGTCTATTGAAGCGACAGACAAGAACAGACATCGGAGCAGCCACACCAAGCCTTGCCCGACAGTGTCCCTCTTTATGTCCGGCGCTGACACGAATGCTTTGACCATGCCCGCGGGCCCGCGGTTCGGGCGCGAAGCTCCTGGGCTCGGCGGCAAAGTCCAGAGCCACTCTTAGAACGCTAGCGCCTTCGTATTGGAGGTTAGGATCTGCCCCTTGCTGTAGAGCCCAGGCCAGCTTTGCGGGGGGGCCAAACCTAGCCAGCCGCATCAGCAGCGTAACGCGCCATTGGTCAGGCTGTTTAAAGTCGCTGGGGAGGTCGATGCGACCTGCCACGTCATGAACAACGCGCCTAAAATCTGGCTTGACGTGCCAAACAGGTCCAGCGCGCGCCAGGTATACTCATCATGAATCTTTGGGCCTACTGTAGACAGGAGCTCTTTCTGCAGGTCTTTGTCGCTGCTTAGTACTGTCAATAAAAGCTTGTGCACTCGCAGGAGACACACAGCCCCCAGCTGATCATCGCCCAAAAGCAACAATTTGTGTGTGAGCAATTTGATTAGCCACTTGTAGAGCTCCTGCCTGGCTTCTATGGTGGCGCTCCTGATTTCTTGTAGGACTTTCCCAAAGTTCCGAGCCCGTCTGAGCAGTTCCCGCTCTAGCAGCCAGCGGCGGGAGGCTCTGTATTCTTTCTCGAGCTCTCTCGACTGTTGCAGCTGTCGATCGAGCCTGGTCCAGGCCTCTACGTACTTGCTGTGTTTGCATAGTGTGATCGCGTGAGTATCCACATAGTGCCGAAACCTTGAGGTAACCAAGTCCCTATCTCTGCAGCTCCCCGACCTTGTGTTCCTTGATCGGAATAAGCTCTAGGTCCAGTGGCGCTGGCGTCTCAACGTTGAGCACGTACACTTTGCCATCGGTGTCCTTATACTCGCAAGTGCACCCTACGTATCGGTCGGCATCGGTCCACCGTAATGGAGGCGGCCCGTCCATTGCTTCGGACTTTTAAGAAAAAAGATTGTCGTTTCCAGAAAGGCGGACGTACCCCCCCCCCCCTCCCACTTTGTTATCATTGCTTTGTTTCAAAGAAAACTCCCAAGAATAATCGTAGTGCCTGACTGGCATCATGTTTGTACAACCGACAGAAGCTCGGCCGCCTGGGTAAGCCGCGACTACCTTTTAGGCAGCATTCCGCTGCAACCCCTGCACCCTGTCAGCACGCCCGCGAGCAGCAACACGTAGTCGTTCACGCGCAGCCCACATCCTGCCTTCCAGTTCGCTTGCGCGTGCTGGGACTCACTACCGGGTCGGTAGTCTTGCGTAAATTCCACGGGGCCCGCCTCCCCAAACCAACAACCCGCCTGCCAGCTCACGGCCACAGCTAGTACCTGGCTTGGGTTGACAACCTGCTGTCCACCCTGCCGCAACTCTTGTAGCACCAGCGAGAGTATCCGCCTGGCGCCCGCTAGCAGCCGCTCCTGGAGTCCCCCGGACGCCTGGCACTGGTACTCCCAAGCGAGGCACGTAAGCGCAAAGCCCAGGGCCAGCCTAGCCGCCCGGGCTTGGGCGGAGTCATCACTGTCCTTCCGCAACAGGAGCAGGCAGGCTTCTCTGGGAGCCACGTACCTGTAGTTCGCAAACCAGTCCACCCAAACGCGTGTTTTGGGCCCCGGCCAGCCAGCAGCAACTTGTCGGCCAGGAGAGCCTCCAACCAGAAAGACTACTGCTTTTTGCTCTGTCCTGCGCACTACCGCCCCGGCGTACTCTAGCAGGCCCTGGTACAGTCCCTGCCAGACGGCCTGTTCGGCGCCACCAGTACTCCCGGAAAGTAAATGTGTGACGCCACGCGGGCACCCGGAACAAAAAGGCCCCGGAGGAGGGGCCAGTTTGTGCGTACACTTTTGCTCGTGCAGAGTGGCTCTGGCAGCTAGGATCTGGTACAAGCGTTGCTTGAGCTCTGCATGCAGGGGCAAATCAATCATCTTTCAGGGCTTCCCGTCCCTGAAAGCCTTTTTCAATAAGAGAAGAAAGAATTGGGAGGGGAGGGGCGCTTCCCCCCCCCCCCTCCCCCTCTTCTGCTCTTAATTCTCACACGAGGTTGTGGGGAGGGCGAGAAAGGGGAAGGGGGGGAGAAAAGGTCGGGGTTCGGAAAGAGAGCGAGAGAGATAATTGGTTTGTGCTTCCCTTGCCGTATATACATTAAATACTCTAAACCTTGGGTCGTCACGGAGAATATCTATTGCAATAACAGTGTACATGGTTTTTTGAGACATGCCCACAAAAGAGTGCACGCAACAACAAACAAGAAACAGAAACAGAAACAGAAACAACAACAACAACAACAACAACAACAACAAACAAAAACAAACAACAACAAACAACAAACAACAACAAACAACAACAGCAACAACAGCAACAACAACAACAACAACAACAACAACAACAGCAGCAGTAGCAACAACAACAACAACAACAACAACAACAACAACAAAGAACAACAACAACCACAACCACCACAACCACAACCACCACCACCACAACAACAACCACAACAACCACAACAACCACAACAACCACAACCAAAACAACAACAACAACAACAACAAGAACAACAAGAACAACAAGAACAACAACCACAACAAACAACCACAACAAACAACAACAACAACAACAACAACAACAACAGCAACAACAACAACAACAAGTGGGGACATATACGACAACATTATATTGCATGTGTATGAACCATACGAAGCGGTTCTGGAGCGGGCAGGCGCAACGCCACGGCAGTGCCAAGATACACCCCCGTCCCGTGTTGGTCCAGAAGTTCCCGAGCCCTGGACAAGGATGAATAAGCTTCAGAAAATTGTTTGTCAAGAGATGGTGGAACTCTTAATTCCAATCGAAGCACCTCGTTATAGATCTACCGACAACATAAGGATCGTCGCTGTGCTACAGAAGCTTCGCCCGCTCAGCAGTGGCGTTCTGCACACAGGAATCGACTGGCTGGACGAGAAAGGACACTCCTTGGCTTCCCTTAGCTTGCAGTACCAAGTGTAGGACTTGGTCGAAATTTAATTGAAAAAAGTTGCAAATTCTTGCAGGGCGCACTTACCCTCCTCCTCCCCCATTTGCGTACTAGCGAGTCGACCCTTGCTGTCCAAGTCATTCATGGCGGCCTTTTTGCATTGGTTGTAAAAATTTTATATTCGTCGTGCATTGTTAGCTGTTGTGATTTTAGTTTTGTTGCCTGGCATAGTGGTTATTTTTATGGGCTCGGGCGTGTGCCACCGCCTTCATCTCTGAGAACTCCCACTACAAACTTGATCGTATTGAGTGGGGGTCTCTTAGTTCAGCTAATGCGGCTATCACTCCCTTTACTCCCCCCTCTCTTCCCGCAGTCTGCTCTGGGGTAGTGCAAGGGGGGGGGGGGGGGGAGTGGGAGGTGTCCTTCAAAGCGAAAATTAAAAAAAACTTAAACTCAAAATTTTGTCGAGAAATTTTACTGCTTCAAGTGTTGGCGACTTTTTAAGTTCCAACACTTATAGCGTTTTATTTGACAACTGCTCCGGCTCAATCGAGAGAATTTTTTTAAATTTGTTCTGAAAAATTGATACCATATGGTATCACCATGCACATAGACAATATCCTGAGATATGCTGAGACTTCTCTAGATTTTCTCTAGATATCGAAATGCTGTTAGTAAATTTTTTAAGACTAACTAAAAAAAAAGTATCCCAAGTGAAAAGAAATTGATAAACAGGATCTCCCTATCTTTATCAAGGTATTTGACAGATGTTCAATGGTGGGAACAGTAATGCCACTGGCTGCAACATTTGAGTCTGATGCAAATATGGAATTGTGATCCGTATTCAAGTCTTGATGCATGAAGCCACTTATTATACAATAAAGCAATTTATCCACAGTAAAAAAAAAAAAAAAAAAAAAAAAAAAAAAAATCTACCTGTGGAATGAAAATGTCGGATGAATCTCCGCAACCACGATGAAGTCGAGATAAGCAGAAGTATGATCTTTGTTTGGCGATTGCTTGCCATTCACGTTCTTCCACTTACACAGACGCCCGGTCACGGCTACCACCTTGAACTCTGCATTCTTAGGCACGATGAAGTAAAACGAATCTTTTGGACTGAGCAACCCTTTTGACCCAAGTTAACAGCGAGCAGATGTATGACCCAAGTGTTGCCTGGATAATCCGGCTTTTCTGGTACGCACAGCCTCACCCGGGGCTCGGCACTACCGAAGGCGTTCAGCTGGGGACCCTGTAGCGTGAAACGGCGCATCCCTTTCACACACCACCACCTCCCCGTCCTCAATCGCCTCTCCCTCTAACCCCGCCGCTCAACCTCCCCGCGGACTGACCATCCGCCTTACAGCTCGCTTCGCGTAGGTGTCCAAGATCCTCTGGGCTTAACCGTGACTGAAGGGTGGACAAGCAGAGCCAGGAAAGCGAGTGGCCGCATACGTCTTTGACTGTGCGGTCGCCTAGCGTTTCAGGCACGCTGTATTGCCCTTACTTTGGTCCGGCCAGAGGGAACTCTGTCTTGGTCGCCGCCGGACACTGTCCTACAGGCAAAGCGCTCCCAAGAGCGAGAGTCCAGTGACAGGAAAGACAGTGACCGCACCCGACTGTGCTGGTGCGGCCGCTGATCGGTTCAGACACTGGTCCTTCTGTTTCTTGGGGGTTTGCTCGCCGGAGGAGTAATCACAGTGTACGGTTCTCCTGGGTCCTTCCCTCGCCGCTTCCCTTCGAACGGCGGCCTCCTGGGAAGCGACGCGCCTGTCGACACTGCCTTACTGACACAGGACCCGTGACATCAGGGCTTGTCTGAGCCAGAGAAGACAGAGGCCGTCACCCGTGTGTTGGGGGCGGTCGCTGAACGACTCAGGCACACTCTCCCTTCCTGTCACTGGTATCCAGTCAGTATCAGGCTCTTGTGCAAGGCCCCCTGGTTGGACCGTCCCATCCGAGTCCAAACCAGGTTCCGTGAAGCGCAGTGACTTCTGGCACTGTCCCGCCCACCTCGTGCGTTGGTGATTCCAGGTCTGCAGAGCCAGGGAAGGCAGTGACCGTCACCCGTGTGTGTGGTACGGCCGCTGACCGCTCTCAGGCACCCTCTCCTGGACCCTCCCATCACACCTGCAGGGGTTGACCCGTGTGCCCGTCACTCTAGCTGGAGTTGATCACTCTCCCCCGGGATGCGACCAAGCCACCAACGCAAGGCCACCCGGGGCAAGCGATCCACGCGACCCAAGCGATCTGGATCACCGAGGTCTAGCATCCCGGCCAGGGAAGCGAAGGCACAGTCCAGGACTGAAGGCCCTCCGCCACCTCTCCCTGTATGGCCCATGGGCGCCTTCCTTTCGGCGCTGGCAAGTTTGCTCCAGCCGCTGCTGCGATCTTTCCTGAAGACCTCCAATGGGTTCCTGGGGGGACACGACCTGGCAGAGGCAGGACGAGCCCTCAACCGAGCGGCCTCGACTCAACTGCCCTCTAAACCTGTAGCGGCGCAAGGGCTGGCCATTCTCTATCGCCACCTACTGGCTCTGGACCCGTCGTTTCAGAATCCTGCGCTGGAACAAGAAGCTGAAAAGTTGGGATCACAATATCGCATTCAGGTTCCACCGGCTGCGCGACTCCGGCCACGGAAGGATGACCTGACGCATGCCCTACGGATTATCCTCCGCGACCTGTGTAGCAGCCCATCAGCTATGGCTCACTACATTCCGCCTGTAGAGGAGATCTGGCTCCACGCACCTACGGACACAGGGGCCCCTGTCCACCGGCAGCTCCAGCTCCTTTGGAAGCACGAACATGTCTGTGCCACGTGTCGTTGGTACCATGTTTCGTCGGGCGTCCGCAGCCCCCTTCTAGAGGTCTCGGCCCCTCCACAGCCTACGGACGGGAAGCTCACAGAGCCCGCGGAGGAGGGGTCCATACCTGTGGACGCCCCTACGATTCGCCTCGAATCCCTCATTGAAGCTCTGCTTTGGCCGGGCGCGCGAATGCTGCCGGGTGCGCGAATGCTGCCGGGTGCGTCCAACCTTACATGTCACTGCTCCAAGCCTCAGGATAGGGTTCTCTCTTCCATGATTTCCTTCGACTCTCCGCCCCCCCCCGTTCCTTTTCGTCATCATCAACCGCCCAGAAGCCCCTGGAGGACCTGGGATCCCCCCGCACATCAACGACACCCCGATCCTGGCCCCTTTCTCCTTGGAGATGTCCACCTTCTTCCCGACCTGCTACGCGACGGCGAAGACGGGACGATACATCCGGACACGTGGCGTCACGTTCCTTCCGGAGGAGTACAAGGACAGCAATCGGCGGTATCAGGCGTTTGGGTGTCAAGACGCTACGTTTCCACGGAGCTTCCTAGATTACGATGGGAGCCGCAGGTATCCAACATACACTACTCATCGGCATAGCCACCTCTGCGCTGGAGTGCTCCCGGGAACGATCCTACCCCTTGGTAGAGCCCTTGTAGCTCTTCTATATCAGCGCGCGGACACCATCGCCGGCAAAGCACAGGATTTCCCCACCCTGGAGGTGCCGACCCCACCTCTCTCCGAGGACCTCTTCTCTGTGATCAACCGGATCCCCCCCCCACCTTTTCCCACCTATATCCCCCCCTGCCCATCGACATACCACACCTGGACGGAAGGACGACCAATCTCTATCCTGCCGCATCTCGCGCCCTCAACAAGGGGTCTCACCTCGCGGCGCAATTGCCCGTGGGCGGGCATCTACCAAAATATTTGTTTCAATCTTCTGGCGCCCCAGCCCCCGTCGTCTCTTCGGGTTCTGGTGGCAGCGCCAGACGAGCAGGACATCATTGGCTACCAATGTGGCAGGAGGTTCATCAAGCCTGCATCGAAAGGCGCAGGCATCTTAGCGGCGTTCCCTCAACCGTTTTGGGACTGGCTCAGAAGCACCTTCCGCTGCCGTTTCAATGCAGGGCTTATCTACGACCTCCCACGGGGCGCGGGCGCGGACGTGCAAGCACCTTGGGATCTTGCACAGGACCTCAGCACAAGCCTTCCAAACGACTTCTTTGTGGAGGCTCTTCTGGCGGATGCCCCCCACACGGTCACCATCTCCTCTCCATTCACCCACCTCCAGGGGCCCCCTTTCTCCCCTCCCCACCCTCCCCTGGACTTGCCCCCCCTCCCGAAGGGAGGCACGCGGGTTTTTCTTTGTCATCGTCTCTCGGTGCGTCGCTTTGCTGTGCCCCCCCCCCTGGACTCCGGCACATCCCTCGGGATCCGCTTCTTGCTTCTCCCCCGATGGTCGGATTTCTCCCGAGTGGAGCAGCAGATGTTCCGCCGGTCCCTGCCTCATCTGAAAGACTCCGTGGATACCTTCATTGGGGCGAAGCCGCGACGGCCCCCTTCTTTCCCAGCTCCCCCTCCCAGCACCATCCCACTGCCAGGCAGGAAGACGTCAAGGCCGGGGATGGTCACTCACCTGCACATTCCGGACCCGAAAGGATGCTGCTTCTTCCATGTGATCCAATGCGACGGTTCCAGTTTCCCCAAATTGGATGCATCCCGAGCTTTCCGGACGATTGCCATCCTCCCTTGGACTGGTAAGCAAACGGCGTCTACCATCCGTCCTGCGCTAAAGGAGAAAGGCCTGGAATATGGAAGTGCCTGGCTTGAACTTCCCGATCAGGCTACCGTAGTACTTCACCCTGCGGGCTCCCCCGGGGCAGATCTCTGCGCCCTCATATCATCGAGGGCTCCCGGGACCTTCACACATGGTATTCTCGGTGGATCGACGGACCGCAAACTCTTCCCACCCTCGATCCTGCTTGTCGACCAGCAGCTGATCTGCAGACTCCTCCATTGGGAGAGGCTCCCCTCCACCAGCAGCTACGAATGGAACAGGGCGGCACGTGACCCCCTCCTCGTCGGGGCAAACTTCCGCGTTTTCAGACGATTCCCAGAGAACTGCAGCTCCGCCCCCCCTCCATCCACCTCCCCCCTGCTCAGCAACCGGGCCAAGCCCTCCTCCTGATTGATGTCTACGACGCCCGCCCGTCCAGCTGGCGGGACTCAGTCTTCCAGCTAGAACGTGCCCTGCTCACAGGTAATCTTCGACCCGCCCCCGAGGAGCGAAGATCGGTAGAATTCAGCATCTACTATGAAGGCTCTGGCGCCTCCGTCTCCCCAGAAGACTGTATGCCCGATGTTCGGCAAGCTCTCAACGCCCTGGGCACCGTCACTCGGCTGGCTTTTATTCCCCGCACCTCCCTGTCAGAGTCCTGCGTCATTGGTGGGCCTGACCGTCGGTCCTGGGCTGCTTCCTTCCGAGCGACCTTTCTGTCCCACGCTGTGGCTGCTTTTTGCGTTAACACCTTCGTGCATGGGGACAGTTGGACGGCCGGTGGAGAACGCCTCCTGCCCTTCTCTCCACCTCCCACCGATGAGGAGATTACGGCGGCGGAAAGCGCGGAGTGGGAATACGTGCAACAACGGCGGATAAGTGAGGGCAGCACCCGCGAGTCAATTATCCAGACGCCCACACAATACCGGGACACCCCCGCCCCGGGGGCCATCGAAGCGCTCCCGGCCTGGAAGAAGCTGCAGGAGAGCAGCCAGAATGTTCATCAAGAGTTTGCGATCCTAGGCTCCCACCCTTTTAACCACACTTTCATTCGGTTTGGTCGAGGGGGAGTTGGGATCCATAGCTCGGGGAAGCCAATATCGAAAGCTTTCCAGGAGGTCAACTTCATCCCGGAGGGGAAGTCATGGGAGAGTATTCAAAAACGTCTCCCCCGAGGGTACAGCTTGGCAGGGCTAGCATACAGGGTAGGGATAACGGCCTTGCTTCCTTTCCAGACAGGAGAAGGGTGGGACTCAGACCCTCCCGTCCCCAGCCAACGGGAAAGGAAGCGAAGTCCTCCACGTCGTCTTATCCAGACGGGTGACTGCGATTCCATGTGGACCCCTCATCCCCACCCAAGGGACCGACCCAGACCCCTGTCCCCCTCCTCTCCTACCTCGTCCGGGCACCAGGCCCCCAGCGTCCAACCGGAGCCCCTGGATTCTCGACAGACTCGGGCCCTCCCGGGGGGGTACCTCAGGAACCCCACGAATCATCGCCACTACTGTACCACCTTCCCGCTTGGGTGGACCATGTTGACGGCTCCCGCCCGAAGGTTGACGGCGCTCCGAGTTGATCTTCCGAAGAGTGGTGCAGAAGGACGACACTGGCTGCGACCGCTCTCCGACGATAGATGCCCCGCTCACTTTGGCCCCGTCCCCATGGACCGGGAGACACGCCGCAGTCTCTGGAACCAGGCCTTACACAGCGTATTCCAACCGGTGGAAATGGCCAGCGCCGATTCCCCGTCACCGTCTCGGTCTCGGCGTCGGCACCAGAAGGTCGAGCAGTCTGGTCCGGCCCCCCGGGAAGCCCTGATCGCCCCGGGGCCACCACCCAACATCTGTCCGATCTGGGCCAGTGACACTGCTACGGAGGGTGGTTCATACATACCGCCGATAGTGGTGGGGAATGTAGAGGACTGCTGTTGGCTCCACACTGACGTGCTTCACTGGTTCATACGTGAGTTGGAACCCCAGGCACGTGTCAATCGATGTCTACTCATTGGACCCGATTTCTCTTGGAAAATCCGCACCCAAGGGGAGTCTCGTGATGACATCCTTTTCAGGGCGTTGAAGCACCGGCCCATCGACCCGGGGTATGAGCACGTGCTCATCCCGCTCAACATCAGCGAACGGCATTGGGCACTCCTGGTGATTTCTACCACTCTGCAGCGAGGAGGCCCCGGTGTACAAGTCGGCTTGGTACCTGCGGTTGCTGCGTTCGGATCACGAAGCGTCCCGCTCGCCCTCTTCTTGGACTCCTTGCCCTCCTGGACAGCAAGCTGCTCCGATTTCGCGCTCACGCCGATCCTTTCGGCCTGGTATGCGAACCTAGGTCGAGCGGGATTCCTCTCCGATCCCCCGACACCAGGATACATCAGTTTGACTGTCCCAGCACAGGAGGGAGGTCAGGATTGCGGCCTTCATACGCTCTTCCACATGCAGCGTGTAGCCCTGAACCCCGCGTGCCTCTCTGTTGACGCGCCCCTGCCCGCTGGAGAGATGATGCCGGATATGGACCAGTTCCGCAGGAACATTTTCCAGCGGCTCGTTGCCGCGCAGGCTGCCTATGCAGATACGGCGCATCTCAGGTGTGTGCCTGCTACAGACACGGAGCAGCTTGCCGAGGTCACGCGTATGGTTAAACGTGGGCACCAAGAATGGAAAATGGTTCTTACTGACCGTCATGCCGAAAGGGTTTCAGCTTCATCTCGCAAAAAAGTGAGACGCACATGGAAGGTGAGCAACCCGTCTCTCTACCGAGATGTTCACCTTAACCGCACGCGTCACATAAGGGATGAACATGCCTTCGAGGCCCTTAATGTCCAAGTGGCCCGGACTTTTGCTAGACTCCTGAGCGCTACGCGGAAAGAGAGGTCCGCAATCCTTAGACGGCGAGTATTCCTTCGATTGTCGTCGGCGACCCGGATGACCCGGTCGGCCCTGTCCGCTGCAGCCTCCAAAGCCGGATACTGGAGTCCTCCCAGCTCGGACGAAGAAGGCATGGACGCAGAATCCTTCCTTTGCCACCTCGACAACACTCCCCAGGACGGACCAGACTCCGGGGTTATGCGAAGCCCCCCCCGGAGCCCGGCCTCGCCCCAGGAACTGGGGGTACCGGTGACGTTTCTCTCCCTCCCAGAGGGCGAGGTACCTTTGCCCGTATCCCTAGCGTCCCGGGAGTCAGCATCGGAGTTACCAGCGTCAGGATCTGGAGAAGTGTCCCGCTGCCCGGATCCTGAGGAGGTCCTTGCCCCGGCCACCAAGCCACAGATGGACGCAGCTGTAAGCTTTCCGACGCCGGAAGAGGCTGATCCTGCTCCAGGTGAGGCCAAGGCCCGCGCTTCCCTGCAGGACCTTTCCCCCCCCCTAACATCGACGGAGATGGAACTGCCTGCGCACATGGAGTCACTGCCAGACCACCTCGGGATACGAAGGACCCTCCCCGTCCCCCGCGACGAAATTCCGGTCGGGATGTCCCGGGCAGGGACAACGGAGCCCAGCAGAGAACTGGTGGGTGAGCAGCGCACGCCATCAGCGGCAGAAGCGCCACAAGAGACGGGAGACACAGCCGCCGCCACTCCGACCCTTCGCCCGAGGGTGAATACGGTCTGGGACGAGAATCTGGATGCGGCATGGGATGCTCTCACCTCAGCCGAGAAGGTGGCGCCCGTATCAGACCGTGACATCATGACGGAGGCGGAGCAGATGGAGCAGATGGAGCTAAGTATCACCGATGGAGAGGGAGGGGAGCTGGAGGGGAGCCCAGCCCCCCCGCCGCCCTCGGGTCCCACAACGGTGGCTCCAGCGTCAGGAGACTCTCCTTGCGATATAGAGCCCACCCCTGCTGGGATTGGCTCACCTCTCCCTGGCTCAGCGGGCCCCGAATTATCACCTCTTCCTCCACCTTATGCCTCCCCCCCTACCCCCTCTCGGCCGCTTTCTCCTTCCCCCACGCCTGGTACCCCGTCGACGTACAAGTATCCTACCTCCATTAAGGCACCCAGCCCATCAACGGAGCGTCCCGTGCGCATGGCTGCAGGACCCCCCCCTCCGCGACTTCCTCACCGAACACAGCGCCATCTGTCCAAATCCCGTCCCCCACTGCTGACGGGAAACACAGGGACAGGCTCGAGCCCACCGGGGCCCTACCACCCCATGGTCTCGAAGGGTCACTTAACGCTCAGGAGAACGCAGATCAGAGCCAGGCTTTTCCAGCCCCCTCCGCACCCGATGTTGTCGATCCATCCTCGGATGGGGGTCCCAGCAGAGGGGGATTCCCGTCCGGTGTCTCTGCGTCACGGCTCACTGGGCATGCGGCCACTGACTGTCCTCCTCCCGCACCGCCTCTCGCGTCTCATACTGTCCCTCCCTCTTCGCCCCATGTGGGCCCGGAGACTGCTTCCTCTCCGGAGATCCTTCGTCCCGCGAGGCCTTAGCAAGTCCGTCAGAGCGTAGCTGTGCGTTCTCGGCCCCCTCAACCCCCATCGCTGTGGTAACTGCATCGGTTCCCCCCTCCTCTTCCCTTGGCCCGGTTCCTTCCCTTGCTTCGAGCCAGAGGGTCGACAACGCGGAAGGAGGACCCATGGAATCGAGTGAGCGGACCCCTGGGCCCTCCCCTCAGCCGCCCACTCCTCGCCCTCCTGCTCCACCGGTCCTCAAGTACGGCGCTACTTCCCCTAGGCTGCGAAACGACGCAATACAGTCGACCAGTCGGGAGCCCCCCCCCCCCTCAGTTCCCCCCCGGGGTCACTGCGCAGCCCCAGCCGGGTACCAAGAAACGCCAGGAGGGTGTCCAGACAGCACGCCCCCGCCCACTTCCTCCTCGGGGTAGCATCTCCACGCCTGGCGCCCGTTCCCCCCCACTGAGGAGCCGTTCTAGGTCGCGCCGTCCGCAGGATAACGAACCCTCCCAGACGACGTCTCGTACCAGAGCTCCCCGATCTATCTCATCCGTGAGCATGGATCCCCGAGGTTCACGTCAAACATCCCCCGCGCCCCGCTCGACGGAAGTCGGCCGTTTTCAGCGTGGACGCGAAACCCACCGGCCCTGCCCCGAGAAGGAGGGCCGGTGCCGAGGTGGAGTGGATAATCCGGGTTCTTAATACCTCTGTAGGGAAGAGGAGGCGACTCCGCAGGAGCTTTACGGGGACATGCAGGACGACCTTTACCTTTCGTTATAATTCCGACCCCGGAGTACTCCCCCTGAGCTTTATTAGACAGCGCATTACTCTGGCTGGGGTCCGTGCTTGAGGTCAGAGTAGGCGGAGTACCGGAGGTCTCCTTCGCAAACGTCCGTCGGGGTCGAAGACCAGCGGCTTCTATCTCGTAGAAGTCTGCCATCTTGTCTTCCTGATCCTTAAGGGAAGCCTGCATCTGGCGAGTGAGCTGACTTTCCTGTCGGATTGCGCGGATATCATCGGGGAGGCGCGCAGGCCTCTCTTGCCTTTGCGACGCTCAGATACAATCTGGAGCGCTTCCATGGCACTCTGGCTTTTCGACACAAAAGGTGGTCCCCCCCACTGCGCCACGGCTCTCCCAAGGAGCTCTCAACCAATGGTTAAGCCAGATGTTTCTCCTATCTCCCTCCTTCGGAGCTCAGCTTCACCTTCGATCCAGGAATCCATTGGCAGACAGGACCACCAAGGCGTTGGAATCCATTGTCCAGGACGGGAGTCTCATGCTCCTCACCTCCTGGCATGCACTCTCCTCCCCACGGGTTCTTCGCTATGTCCAGCGACGCCGCCCGCGGGTCCTCATTGTTCGGGCACAGGATATCAAGGGACGCATCCTGCTCCACCACACAGCCAACTTCAGGTCTGAGACTCCGGCGTGGGACCACGCGCCTCGGTTCATCGGCCCTCTCGGCATCTCCCTGCCCGCTGTTCGCTACAAACGCCTCAGAACGATCCTGCAGCTCACAATGCTCTTTATTGATGTCGGGGCCAGGGATGGTCTCCTGGAGCTTTCCATCCCGGAAGCGCCTTTTGGCCCTGAGGAGTTTTTTCGACCCGACTGGATCCTCGCAAAGGCCTCGGCCTGGATCGTTGTCGGCCTCATCCTTTGGAGTCCTCAGGAAAGTGACCCTCAGATGGATCCTCCGGAGGAGCAAGGGTTGCCAGAGGGAGATAGTGAGGACGAGGAGGACGCCATCACTGCATTGTCGCACCTCAGTAGGGAAGAGCGGCTTGTTCAATCTATCGCGTCTCACCGCCTGGAGGCCCCCCCCCTGCAGCGCTGGATTCAGGCCCGAGTAGACATCGCCCGGGATCGGCTAGAGCGTCAATTCCTCTCGCTCGACGCCCCGGTTGACTCTCCCCCCTCCTCCCCGCCTGGCAGCTTCGATCGTTTCCCGGGTCCACCGCCCTCCCCTCCTCTGTAGAAGAAATCATCGAGTCTGCTCTCCCCCCCCCTTCTCTAGCCGACAGCCCAGCCCCCCCCCTTCCCTCTTCCCGGAGTCCGGAGGGAAGGGAAGCCCGGCCTGATGGAATTGTCGCCCCGGTGGTCTCCGGGTCTCCCCCGCTGCCTCTAGTGGAGCCCAAGAGGTGGACGCAAGCTCAGCGGGATAGTTTCCAGCAGTGTATGGAAGAGAGCATGCGGACGGCCCAGCCCCCCCAGGCTTCGTTGAAGCAGGCCATCCAAGCCGCAGTTGCTTCCGCACCTATAAAGAACGACGCTGCTCCCCCGGCTGTCCCTAGCCTTGCTCTGCCAAGTGTCATTCAGGACGCTCAGCCGCCTCCTCCACCATTGAGCAGGCGGCAGCCCAGACCCCCTAAGTCCAGGCGGAAGATAACGAAGGTACCCCGCATGCTAACTGCCCTGCAATCCATCACGAGGGGCCTCCAGAGACAGGTTCCGAGGGACCCCGGATCCCATTTATCCAGGCTCTGGATGAGCATTTGCCGTACGCTTCGAATGGAAGGGGATCTGGTGGGGCACATCCTGGATGAGACGTCGTCGGATGACCCGCTGGAGTTATCACGTCTCCTGCCCGACGCTCTGAAGGTCCTTGCCAAGGCCAGACGCAAGATTAACTCTCGACTCGAGGACATCAAGCGCGTCAAGAGGGAGTCTAAGAGACCGGATAGGTTTCGCCACAACCAAGCCTTTGACCGTAATCAGCACAAATTCCTCCTCCGTGTCCAAGCGGACTCAGCCATGGAGTCCCCCCCGCCCGAAGCTCTCCGGGAGCACTATGCAGACCTCTACCGCACACGTGTCTCCGACCTGGCAGACGAGGAGCGCCGACTTCACCAAGTGATGGGGCCTGGAGCTACACTATGGACCCCCCCAGAGGACTCCAAATATAACCAGAGAGAGCTCCTTCTCGGAAGCGACAGGCTCCGTGCGCCGATCCTCAGACCGGGGGAGGTTATCGACAAGGGGCATTTCACCAATCTGGTGTTCCGAGGTAATGTGGATCCTGCCCCCCTTTCCCTTCTCCCCAGTGAGACGGAATCTGTCATCCAGTCATCTGCCGAGGTAGCCCTTCAGGCGGGGGTGGAAGGGATGAGGTCCCTCATGAATGCCCACAAGGCACCGTCCCTTCGCCAGTACACAGTGCAGTTCCCGCCGGAGGATGACAACGAACGGAGACCGAACCGTAATTCAGATGAGCTTAAGAGATGGGATACTGCCAACCTTCCCCTTCAGGATGTGTATACAGCCCCTCCCGTTGACTTGGTTCCCAAGCTTATGGAGTTCCTGGAAGCTGAAGCAGGGGAGTACCTGGGTATCCACCTTCCTAACGGAGAGGACACCCGGGGCCTGATCATCCGACTCCAATCCAACGCGTTTGCTCTGCGCCTCAGCTCGCTCCCTGACGAATTCCAACAACGGTTCCCTGTTGCTCGCCTTGCGCCGCGCCTCGATCGACCTGACGAGCTGTCTCCAGGCTCCCTGTCACCATGGGACGCTATCCTCGTTACCGATGGATCCTGCTTTCCCGAACATGGCAACGCTGCGGGCTTCGGGGCTTTCCTATTCTACAATCGCGATATTATCGCCATCTACGGCAACGCGGACAATCCAGCCTCTAGTGGTGAACAGGAAGTGTTGGCAGTTATGGCAGGGGGCCTCCAATTCATCCGGGAGATGGCCTGGAGGCCCCGGCGAGTCCATGTCTACACCGACTACCGGGCCCTATCGGACGCGAATCTGGAAGGGGAGGCCCACGAACTGTTCAAGACGCGGTCGAAGCCCCCCCTATGGGATGCCATCTTTCGCTTTCACGTGCAGACTGCTCCGATCTCTTTCCACTGGGTCAAGTCCCACCAAGAACGCAGTTTTGAGTGGACCTTCCGTCTAAATGAGTGTGCAGACCGCCTCGCCAAGTGGGCGGTCCTAAGAAGAGTGACCCGGCTACAGAGGATTCGGGAGTGGGAGAGGCTGCGCTCGGCCCCGCCCCGAGACTCCAACGGACGGCTTCTCCTTGTAGGGCCGTTCCAAGAGTCTCATATTCCTGGGGACCGGGTCAAGCAATTCGTCAATATCTTCAAGTGCCTCCCCCCCCCCGCTCTCTCGAGAGCAGGCGCTCGATCTGGCTCGTCGGCCGCTCTCGTTGGGTGAAATCGAGCATGCAATTCAGGCCAAAAAGGGTCCTGCTCCGGGAGACGATGGTATACCCCCCGACATCTTCAAGCTCCTCTCGCAAGAACGCGAAGATCCAATTAGGATCTTTCTTCTCCCATTGCTGGAAGGAGAAGAGATTACCAAAGGACTGGAAGCCGGGGATTCTCAGCCAGATTTGGAAGGGGACTGGGACAGGCGCAAATGTATCCGACTGGCGGGGCATCACGGTTTCGAACGCGATCCTCAACCTCTACGAAAAACTCGTCACTTTTCGGGTTGAGTCCTTCAAGCTCCACACAGGGTGCATCCGGAAGACTTCTAAAGCCAACACAACAACTGTGAGTGGGTGCGATGAATGGAACATGGTGCTGCGGTTGATGTTGGCCGATTTACGGGCAGCCCCCAAGATTACAGGTAAGAAAAAGACGCTTATCATCTTCTCCACTGACATCCGCAAGGCGTTTGACCGCGCGGAGCTCACTTACATCTGCGAAGCGTACTCCCATGTGGTGGCTCAGGAGGGGGAGTTCCCCGAGCTGTTTGCTTTCCTCCGCCATCGGTTCAAAGACTCCCCGCTCAAGCTCAAGGTCCCGGACTCTACAGGGAAGTCTGCTGTTTTGCCGGACGAAATTCACCGCTCCCGAGGGATCCCTCAAGGTGGATCGCTCAGCCCGGGCACATACGGGGTTCTCGACGAATACCCTACCCTGCCCAGCAATTTATGCCAGCAGGATACCGGTTCTACGATGGCACTAGCAGCGACCGCTCCCAGAACACCTCCGTCTACCCCCTGAGGCCCCCGTTGACTGCAGATCACAAATTTGCGGACGATAACTGGGCAGCCCTAGGAGGGGATGGTCCACCGGAGCTCTACATTCCCGAGGCACAAAAGGGCTTCTCACTTCTTTATACGCAACTTAGGGCCGCACGCCAGATCTGTGCGGCGGAAAAATGCTCTGTCATCTGCCTGGTTAGTGAAGAGGGCAAAGGTGTCTACGCTGTCCCGATTTCTCTCACTGCACCCGGCCGGGACTCGACGTGCCCCCCCACCGTGATTAGAAACCGTTCGGCAATTGAAGTCTTTCGGTCCCTGGGGCTCCACACCGACTGCAACAATAACCCGCAGATCCAAAGAGACTACGCGATTTCAAGGTTCGTGGCTACTGCCCGGTTGATACACAGCCTCGACCTCTCGCTTGCAAGGAAAAGGAAAGCCCTCACGTGTCTCCTCACCAGCATCCTAGATTTTTCCTTCGGGTTGACCCCCTTCCCCCAGAAGTTGCTTCGGGACCTAGACACAGCTTTTCGGGACCATATCCGGGAGACTCTTCAGCTGTCTCCCCAGGAGATTCCAAACGCGGTGCTTTACGGCCCCATAGGAGGAGGGGGAGGATTCGGCCTTCACCAGTTCTCCACCCGGTACTACCTGCGAAACTTTCACGGTGTTTATCAAATGCCTCCTTTCGACCGATCCATACGTTCAATACGCGGTGGATGCGCATCTACGCCTAGCGTGGGATTATTACTTCCCCAGGAACAAGGATCTCTGTCCCCAGCGTCTCCCCCTCCGTGGTCGCCGAGCTGCTCCCAAGAGCTCTTGCCCCCCACAGCCGCCAAGCACGCGCTTCTCGTTCAGATGGGCAGGGGACGGCGGACCGCGCCCGCCACTGATGCATCCACCGATTCATCCACCGGACATATGGCGAATGCACTCCGTTTTCCACGGGGTGGAGGTCCCCACCGACTGCATCATTCCAGCTTTCTACCCGCGGTACGTCAACGCTGTGAACAGGGGCGCTCTCAGGGACGAAGCCCCCATACCAGAGGACATCAACAAGCAGTGCCCCAAGCTTCCGGACCCCCCAGACCAGCCTTTCCTTGGATGGCAAGGTCACCTGCATCTGCTCAAGGAGGATCGCCGCGACGGACTTATGGTACTTCATTGGATCCGCGCCTGCAGAGCACTGGGCATTGGCATTAACCCGCGCATCCCTCCAGGGCATGTAAGTGACTCGTCATGGCCCGACGGGCGACAGCAGCGATCCGATGCAGAACACAGCCTTGCCCGATTCAGGGAGGCATATGACGTTCCCCCGGCCCGCTTCGAATGGAAGGCACTAGAGGTCCCAGTCGTTCTCTCCGTCACTAACTTTCTCACCAAGGAGACTGTCGCTCCAGGGTCAGTAGACCAAGCCATCGCCCAAGTCAAGAAGAATTGGACCTCCTACAACCTATGGAAGCTTCGCCAGAGATGCTCGGAAGACGCTAATAAATTCAAAGTGGCGCCCCGCTTCGGCCTAACATGGGGGATCCGCTCGGAAATACTCGCAGACCCTTCCAAGC